>JAPZVO010001215.1:0-20394 GCA_029962745.1 Echinometra lucunter | reverse complement strand
CCAATGGAACATTTTGGTACCCAGACATGTACATTTTATTTGAATTTAGTGAGTGAAAATTGCGTTCTTACAAAAAAGGGCATTTTGGCAAACTGCTCCTGAAAAAGCTCGACATTCAGGATTTGAACAGTAAGAAAGCGAAAATGTATTGGTTGCTTTAGGTTGAAGCTAACCGCTAAATGGTGGGCGCTAGGAACCCAAATATCATTCAAACATGACAGAAGGGTGTATGTGAAGCTCTCCAATATCATTTGGGGGCTTTGGAAAGAAAACCATAGTGCAAATCTCCATACAATTCAAGAAATATTTCAGGTTTTGAAGTGAAATTTCTGAAAACTCTCCCACATCCACACACTTGAGGTTATTGAAAAAAACTCTGCATCTACCCTTGAAATAAACCTCGCAATGGATGTTATTAATGCAACAAATTGTTATAGATTCGTTTCAGCACATCCAAATGGAACACTTCGCTACCCAGACATGTAGCAATTTACTTTGATTGAAATGAGTGAAAATTGCGTTCTTACAAAAAAGGGGCATTTTGGCAAACTGCTCCTGAAAAAGCTCGACGTTCAGGATTTGAACAGTAAGAAGCGAAAATGTATTGGTTGCTTTAGGTTGAAGCTAACCGCTAAACATGGTGGGCGCTAGGAACCCAAATATCATTCAAAACATGACAGAAGGGTGTATGTGAAGCTCTCCAATATCATTTGGGGGCTTGGAAAGAAAACCATAGTGCAAATCTCCATACAACTTCAAGAAATATTTCAGGTTTTGAAGTGAAATTTCTGAAAACTCTCCCCATCCACACACTTTGAGGTTATTGAAAAAAACTCTGCATCTACTTGAAATAAACCTCGCAATGGATGTTCTAATGCAACAAAAGTGTCATAGATCGTTTCAGCACATCCAATGGAACATTTTGCTACCCAGACATGTACATTTTATTTGATTTAAGTGAGTGAAAATTGCGTTCTTACAAAAAAGGAGGGCATTTTGGCAAACTGCTCCTGAAAAAAGCTCGACGTTCAGGATTTGAACAGTAAGAAAGCGAAAATGTATGGTTGCTTAGGTTGAAGCTAACCGCTAAATGGTGGGCGCTAGGAACCCAAATATCATTCAAAACATGACAGAAGGGTGTATGTGAAGCTCTCCAATATCATTTGGGGGCTTTGGAAAGAAAACCATAGTGCAAATCTCCATACAATTCAAGAAATATTTCAGGTTTTGAAGTGAAATTTCTGAAAACTCTCCCCCATCCACACACTTGAGGTTATTGAAAAAAACTCTGCATCTACCTTGAAATAAACCTCGCAATGGATGTTCTAATGCAACAAAAGTGTCATAGATCGTTTCAGCACATCCAATGGAACATTTTGCTACCCAGACATGTACATTTTATTTGATTTAAGTGAGTGAAAATTGCGTTCTTACAAAAAAGGGCATTTTGGCAACTGCTCCTGAAAAAGCTCGACGTTCAGGATTTGAACAGTAAGAAAGCGAAAATGCATTGGTTGCTTTAGGTTGAAGCTAACCGCTAAATGGTGGGCGCTAGGAACCCAAATATCATTCAAAACATGACAGAAGGGTGTATGTGAAGCTCTCCAATATCATTTGGGGGCTTTGGAAAGAAAACCATAGTGCAAATCTCCATACAATTCAAGAAATATTTCAGGTTTTGAAGTGAAATTTCTGAAAAACTCTCCCCACATCCACACACTTGAGGTTATTGAAAAAAACTCTGCATCTACCTTGAAATAAACCTCGCAATGGATGTTCTAATGCAACAAAAGTGTCATAGATCGTTTCAGCACATCCATGGAACATTTTGGCTACCCAGACATGTACATTTTATTTGATTTAAGTGAGTGAAAATTGCGTTCTTACAAAAAAGGGCATTTTGGCAAACTGCTCCTGAAAAAGCTCGACGTTCAGGATTTGAACAGTAAGAAAGCGAAAATGTATTGGTTGCTTTAGGTTGAAGCTAACCGCTAAATGGTGGGCGCTAGGAACCCAAATATCATTCAAAACATGACAGAAGGGTGTATGTGAAGCTCTCCAATATCATTTGGGGGCTTTGGAAAGAAAACCATAGTGCAAATCTCCATACAATTCAAGAAATATTTCAGGTTTTGAAGTGAAATTTCTGAAAACTCTCCCCATCCACACACTTGAGGTTATTGAAAAAAACTCTGCATCTACCTTGAAATAAACCTCGCAATGGATGTTCTAATGCAACAAAAGTGTCATAGATCGTTTCAGCACATCCAATGGAACATTTTGCTACCCAGACATGTACATTTTATTTGATTTAAGTGAGTGAAAATTGCGTTCTTACAAAAAGGGCATTTGGCAAACTGCTCCTGAAAAAGCTCGACGTTCAGGATTTGAACAGTAAGAAAGCGAAAATGTATTGGTTGCTTTAAGTTGAAGCTAACCGCTAAATGGTGGGCGCTAGGAACCCGAATATCATTCAAAACATGACAGAAGGGTGTATGTGAAGCTCTCCAATATCATTTGGGGGGCTTTGGAAAGAAAACCATAGTGCAAATCTCCATACAATTCAAGAAATATTTCAGGTTTTGAAGTGAAATTTCTGAAAACTCTCCCCCATCCACACACTTGAGGTTATTGAAAAAAACTCTGCATCTACCTTGAAATAAACCTCGCAATGGATGTTCTAATGCAACAAAAGTGTCATAGATCGTTTCAGCACATCCAATGGAACATTTTGCTACCCAGACATGTACATTTTATTTGATTTAAGTGAGTGAAAATTGCGTTCTTACAAAAAAGGGCATTTTGGCAAACTGCTCCTGAAAAAGCTCGACGTTCAGGATTTGAACAGTAAGAAAGCGAAAATGTATTGGTTGCTTTAGGTTGAAGCTAACCGCTAAATGGTGGGCGCTAGGAACCCAAATATCATTCAAAACATGACAGAAGGGTGTATGTGAAGCTCTCCAATATCATTTGGGGGCTTTGGAAAGAAAACCATAGTGCAAATCTCCATACAATTCAAGAAATATTTCAGGTTTTGAAGTGAAATTTCTGAAAACTCTCCCCCATCCACACACTTGAGGTTATTGAAAAAAACTCTGCATCTACCTTGAAATAAACCTCGCAATGGATGTTCTAATGCAACAAAAGTGTCATAGATCGTTTCAGCACATCCAATGGAACATTTTGCTACCCAGACATGTACATTTTATTTGATTTAAGTGAGTGAAAATTGCGTTCTTACAAAAAAGGGCATTTTGGCAAACTGCTCCTGAAAAAGCTCGACGTTCAGGATTTGAACAGTAAGAAAGCGAAAATGTATTGGTTGCTTTAGGTTGAAGCTAACCGCTAAATGGTGGGCGCTAGGAACCCAAATATCATTCAAAACATGACAGAAGGGTGTATGTGAAGCTCTCCAATATCATTGGGGGCTTTGGAAAGAAAACCATAGTGCAAATCTCCATACAATTCAAGAAATATTTCAGGTTTTGAAGTGAAATTTCTGAAAACTCTCCCCCATCCACACACTTGAGGTTATTGAAAAAAACTCTGCATCTACCTTGAAATAAACCTCGCAATGGATGTTCTAATGCAACAAAAGTGTCATAGATCGTTTCAGCACATCCAATGGAACATTTTGCTACCCAGACATGTACATTTTATTTGATTTAAGTGAGTGAAAATTGCGTTCTTACAAAAAAGGGCATTTTGGCAAACTGCTCCTGAAAAAGCTCGACGTTCAGGATTTGAACAGTAAGAAAGCGAAAATGTATTGGTTGCTTTAGGTTGAAGCTAACCGCTAAATGGTGGGCGCTAGGAACCCAAATATCATTCAAAACATGACAGAAGGGTGTATGTGAAGCTCTCCAATATCATTTGGGGGCTTTGGAAAGAAAACCATAGTGCAAATCTCCATACAATTCAAGAAATATTTCAGGTTTTGAAGTGAAATTTCTGAAAACTCTCCCCCATCCACACACTTGAGGTTATTGAAAAAAACTCTGCATCTACCTTGAAATAAACCTCGCAATGGATGTTCTAATGCAACAAAAGTGTCATAGATCGTTTCAGCACATCCAATGGAACATTTTGCTACCCAGACATGTACATTTTATTTGATTTAAGTGAGTGAAAATTGCGTTCTTACAAAAAAGGGCATTTTGGCAAACTGCTCCTGAAAAAGCTCGACGTTCAGGATTTGAACAGTAAGAAAGCGAAAATGTATTGGTTGCTTTAGGTTGAAGCTAACCGCTAAATGGTGGGCGCTAGGAACCCAAATATCATTCAAAACATGACAGAAGGGTGTATGTGAAGCTCTCCAATATCATTTGGGGGCTTTGGAAAGAAAACCATAGTGCAAATCTCCATACAATTCAAGAAATATTTCAGGTTTTGAAGTGAAATTTCTGAAAACTCTCCCCCATCCACACACTTGAGGTTATTGAAAAAAACTCTGCATCTACCTTGAAATAAACCTCGCAATGGATGTTCTAATGCAACAAAAGTGTCATAGATCGTTTCAGCACATCCAATGGAACATTTTGCTACCCAGACATGTACATTTTATTTGATTTAAGTGAGTGAAAATTGCGTTCTTACAAAAAAGGGCATTTTGGCAAACTGCTCCTGAAAAAGCTCGACGTTCAGGATTTGAACAGTAAGAAAGCGAAAATGTATTGGTTGCTTTAGGTTGAAGCTAACCGCTAAATGGTGGGCGCTAGGAACCCAAATATCATTCAAAACATGACAGAAGGGTGTATGTGAAGCTCTCCAATATCATTTGGGGGCTTTGGAAAGAAAACCATAGTGCAAATCTCCATACAATTCAAGAAATATTTCAGGTTTTGAAGTGAAATTTCTGAAAACTCTCCCCCATCCACACACTTGAGGTTATTGAAAAAAACTCTGCATCTACCTTGAAATAAACCTCGCAATGGATGTTCTAATGCAACAAAAGTGTCATAGATCGTTTCAGCACATCCAATGGAACATTTTGCTACCCAGACATGTACATTTTATTTGATTTAAGTGAGTGAAAATTGCGTTCTTACAAAAAAGGGCATTTTGGCAAACTGCTCCTGAAAAAGCTCGACGTTCAGGATTTGAACAGTAAGAAAGCGAAAATGTATTGGTTGCTTTAGGTTGAAGCTAACCGCTAAATGGTGGGCGCTAGGAACCCAAATATCATTCAAAACATGACAGAAGGGTGTATGTGAAGCTCTCCAATATCATTTGGGGGCTTTGGAAAGAAAAACCATAGTGCAAATCTCCATACAATTCAAGAAATATTCAGGTTTTGAAGTGAAATTTCTGAAAACTCTCCCCCATCCACACACTTGAGGTTATTGAAAAAAACTCTGCATCTACCTTGAAATAAACCTCGCAATGGATGTTCTAATGCAACAAAAGTGTCATAGATCGTTTCAGCACATCCAATGGAACATTTTGCTACCCAGACATGTACATTTTATTTGATTTAAGTGAGTGAAAATTGCGTTCTTACAAAAAAGGGCATTTTGGCAAACTGCTCCTGAAAAAGCTCGACGTTCAGGATTTGAACAGTAAGAAAGCGAAAATGTATTGGTTGCTTTAGGTTGAAGCTAACCGCTAAATGGTGGGCGCTAGGAACCCAAATATCATTCAAAACATGACAGAAGGGTGTATGTGAAGCTCTCCAATATCATTTGGGGGCTTTGGAAAGAAAACCATAGTGCAAATCTCCATACAATTCAAGAAATATTTCAGGTTTTGAAGTGAAATTTCTGAAAACTCTCCCCCATCCACACACTTGAGGTTATTGAAAAAAACTCTGCATCTACCTTGAAATAAACCTCGCAATGGATGTTCTAATGCAACAAAAGTGTCATAGATCGTTTCAGCACATCCAATGGAACATTTTGCTACCCAGACATGTACATTTTATTTGATTTAAGTGAGTGAAAATTGCGTTCTTACAAAAAAGGGCATTTTGGCAAACTGCTCCTGAAAAAGCTCGACGTTCAGGATTTGAACAGTAAGAAAGCGAAAATGTATTGGTTGCTTTAGGTTGAAGCTAACCGCTAAATGGTGGGCGCTAGGAACCCAAATATCATTCAAAACATGACAGAAGGGTGTATGTGAAGCTCTCCAATATCATTTGGGGGCTTTGGAAAGAAAACCATAGTGCAAATCTCCATACAATTCAAGAAATATTTCAGGTTTTGAAGTGAAATTTCTGAAAACTCTCCCCCATCCACACACTTGAGGTTATTGAAAAAAACTCTGCATCTACCTTGAAATAAACCTCGCAATGGATGTTCTAATGCAACAAAAGTGTCATAGATCGTTTCAGCACATCCAATGGAACATTTTGCTACCCAGACATGTACATTTTATTTGATTTAAGTGAGTGAAAATTGCGTTCTTACAAAAAAGGGCATTTTGGCAAACTGCTCCTGAAAAAGCTCGACGTTCAGGATTTGAACAGTAAGAAAGCGAAAATGTATTGGTTGCTTTAGGTTGAAGCTAACCGCTAAATGGTGGGCGCTAGGAACCCAAATATCATTCAAAACATGACAGAAGGGTGTATGTGAAGCTCTCCAATATCATTTGGGGGCTTTGGAAAGAAAACCATAGTGCAAATCTCCATACAATTCAAGAAATATTTCAGGTTTTGAAGTGAAATTTCTGAAAACTCTCCCCCATCCACACACTTGAGGTTATTGAAAAAAACTCTGCATCTACCTTGAAATAAACCTCGCAATGGATGTTCTAATGCAACAAAAGTGTCATAGATCGTTTCAGCACATCCAATGGAACATTTTGCTACCCAGACATGTACATTTTATTTGATTTAAGTGAGTGAAAATTGCGTTCTTACAAAAAAGGGCATTTTGGCAAACTGCTCCTGAAAAAGCTCGACGTTCAGGATTTGAACAGTAAGAAAGCGAAAATGTATTGGTTGCTTTAGGTTGAAGCTAACCGCTAAATGGTGG
This sequence comes from Echinometra lucunter, assembly GCA_029962745.1. NCBI lineage: Eukaryota > Metazoa > Echinodermata > Echinoidea > Camarodonta > Echinometridae > Echinometra > Echinometra lucunter. The sequence goes on along the minus strand of JAPZVO010001215.1, from coordinate 13,423 downwards.
GCGCTAGGAACCCAAATATCATTCAAAACATGACAGAAGGGTGTATGTGAAGCTCTCCAATATCATTTGGGGGCTTTGGAAAGAAAACCATAGTGCAAATCTCCATACAATTCAAGAAATATTTCAGGTTTTGAAGTGAAATTTCTGAAAACTCTCCCCCATCCACACACTTGAGGTTATTGAAAAAAACTCTGCATCTACCTTGAAATAAACCTCGCAATGGATGTTCTAATGCAACAAAAGTGTCATAGATCGTTTCAGCACATCCAATGGAACATTTTGCTACCCAGACATGTACATTTTATTTGATTTAAGTGAGTGAAAATTGCGTTCTTACAAAAAAGGGCATTTTGGCAAACTGCTCCTGAAAAAGCTCGACGTTCAGGATTTGAACAGTAAGAAAGCGAAAATGTATTGGTTGCTTTAGGTTGAAGCTAACCGCTAAATGGTGGGCGCTAGGAACCCAAATATCATTCAAAACATGACAGAAGGGTGTATGTGAAGCTCTCCAATATCATTTGGGGGCTTTGGAAAGAAAACCATAGTGCAAATCTCCATACAATTCAAGAAATATTTCAGGTTTTGAAGTGAAATTTCTGAAAACTCTCCCCCATCCACACACTTGAGGTTATTGAAAAAAACTCTGCATCTACCTTGAAATAAACCTCGCAATGGATGTTCTAATGCAACAAAAGTGTCATAGATCGTTTCAGCACATCCAATGGAACATTTTGCTACCCAGACATGTACATTTTATTTGATTTAAGTGAGTGAAAATTGCGTTCTTACAAAAAAGGGCATTTTGGCAAACTGCTCCTGAAAAAGCTCGACGTTCAGGATTTGAACAGTAAGAAAGCGAAAATGTATTGGTTGCTTTAGGTTGAAGCTAACCGCTAAATGGTGGGCGCTAGGAACCCAAATATCATTCAAAACATGACAGAAGGGTGTATGTGAAGCTCTCCAATATCATTTGGGGGCTTTGGAAAGAAAACCATAGTGCAATCTCCATACAATTCAAGAAATATTTCAGGTTTTGAAGTGAAATTTCTGAAAACTCTCCCCCCATCCACACACTTGAGGTTATTGAAAAAAACTCTGCATCTACCTTGAAATAAACCTCGCAATGGATGTTCTAATGCAACAAAAGTGTCATAGATCGTTTCAGCACATCCAATGGAACATTTTGCTACCCAGACATGTACATTTTATTTGATTTAAGTGAGTGAAAAATTGCGTTCTTACAAAAAAGGGCATTTTGGCAAACTGCTCCTGAAAAAGCTCGACGTTCAGGATTTGAACAGTAAGAAAGCGAAAATGTATTGGTTGCTTTAGGTTGAAGCTAACCGCTAAATGGTGGGCGCTAGGAACCCAAATATCATTCAAAACATGACAGAAGGGTGTATGTGAAGCTCTCCAATATCATTTGGGGGCTTTGGAAAGAAAACCATAGTGCAAATCTCCATACAATTCAAGAAATATTTCAGGTTTTGAAGTGAAATTTCTGAAAACTCTCCCCCATCCACACACTTGAGGTTATTGAAAAAAACTCTGCATCTACCTTGAAATAAACCTCGCAATGGATGTTCTAATGCAACAAAAGTGTCATAGATCGTTTCAGCACATCCAATGGAACATTTTGCTACCCAGACATGTACATTTTATTTGATTTAAGTGAGTGAAAATTGCGTTCTTACAAAAAAGGGCATTTTGGCAAACTGCTCCTGAAAAAGCTCGACGTTCAGGATTTGAACAGTAAGAAAGCGAAAATGTATTGGTTGCTTTAGGTTGAAGCTAACCGCTAAATGGTGGGCGCTAGGAACCCAAATATCATTCAAAACATGACAGAAGGGTGTATGTGAAGCTCTCCAATATCATTTGGGGGCTTTGGAAAGAAAACCATAGTGCAAATCTCCATACAATTCAAGAAATATTTCAGGTTTTGAAGTGAAATTTCTGAAAACTCTCCCCCATCCACACACTTGAGGTTATTGAAAAAAAACTCTGCATCTACCTTGAAATAAACCTCGCAATGGATGTTCTAATGCAACAAAAGTGTCATAGATCGTTTCAGCACATCCAATGGAACATTTTGCTACCCAGACATGTACATTTTATTTGATTTAAGTGAGTGAAAATTGCGTTCTTACAAAAAAGGGCATTTTGGCAAACTGCTCCTGAAAAAGCTCGACGTTCAGGATTTGAACAGTAAGAAAGCGAAAATGTATTGGTTGCTTTAGGTTGAAGCTAACCGCTAAATGGTGGGCGCTAGGAACCCAAATATCATTCAAAACATGACAGAAGGGTGTATGTGAAGCTCTCCAATATCATTTGGGGGCTTTGGAAAGAAAACCATAGTGCAAATCTCCATACAATTCAAGAAATATTTCAGGTTTTGAAGTGAAATTTCTGAAAACTCTCCCCCATCCACACACTTGAGGTTATTGAAAAAAACTCTGCATCTACCTTGAAATAAACCTCGCAATGGATGTTCTAATGCAACAAAAGTGTCATAGATCGTTTCAGCACATCCAATGGAACATTTTGCTACCCAGACATGTACATTTTATTTGATTTAAGTGAGTGAAAATTGCGTTCTTACAAAAAAGGGCATTTTGGCAAACTGCTCCTGAAAAAGCTCGACGTTCAGGATTTGAACAGTAAGAAAGCGAAAATGTATTGGTTGCTTTAGGTTGAAGCTAACCGCTAAATGGTGGGCGCTAGGAACCCAAATATCATTCAAAACATGACAGAAGGGTGTATGTGAAGCTCTCCAATATCATTTGGGGGCTTTGGAAAGAAAACCATAGTGCAAATCTCCATACAATTCAAGAAATATTTCAGGTTTTGAAGTGAAATTTCTGAAAACTCTCCCCCATCCACACACTTGAGGTTATTGAAAAAAACTCTGCATCTACCTTGAAATAAACCTCGCAATGGATGTTCTAATGCAACAAAAGTGTCATAGATCGTTTCAGCACATCCAATGGAACATTTTGCTACCCAGACATGTACATTTTATTTGATTTAAGTGAGTGAAAATTGCGTTCTTACAAAAAAGGGCATTTTGGCAAACTGCTCCTGAAAAAGCTCGACGTTCAGGATTTGAACAGTAAGAAAGCGAAAATGTATTGGTTGCTTTAGGTTGAAGCTAACCTGCTAAATGGTGGGCGCTAGGAACCCAAATATCATTCAAAACATGACAGAAGGGTGTATGTGAAGCTCTCCAATATCATTTGGGGGCTTTGGAAAGAAAACCATAGTGCAAATCTCCATACAATTCAAGAAATATTTCAGGTTTTGAAGTGAAATTTCTGAAAACTCTCCCCCATCCACACACTTGAGGTTATTGAAAAAAAACGCTGCATATACCTTGAAATAAACCTCGGGAGAGTTTTCAGAAATTTCACTTCAAAACTTGAAATATTTCTTGAATTGTATGGAGATTTGCACTATGGTTTTCTTTCCAAAGCCCCCAAATGATATTGGAGAGCTTCACATACACCCTTCTGTCATGTTTTGAATGATATTTGGGTTCCTAGCGCCCACCATTTAGCGGTTAGCTTCAACCTAAAGCAACCAATACATTTTCGCTTTCTTACTGTTCAAATCCTGAACGTCGAGCTTTTTCAGGAACAGTTTGCCAAAATGCCCTTTTTTGTAAGAACGCAATTTTCACTCACTTAAATCAAATAACAAGCGCATGTCTGGCTAGAAAAATGTCGAAATGAATCTGCTGAGACGATTTTGCTTCATTACAAGGTATATTCCAAACCATCTGCAGAGGTTTCTTAATTACCTATTAGATGTTGGAAAATTTTAACAAATATGACTTACAAACCTGAAATATTGGATAAATTGAATCGAGGTTCCCACTTTAGCTTTCTTTCCAAAGCCTTAATATGATATTGGAAAGCTTCAAATACACCCTCTTGTCCTGTTTTCAAACCATTTGGAGCTCCATAACGCTTACCATTTAGCGGCTAACTTCAACATAAAGGAACCATTACATTTTTCCTTGGTTAGTATCTAGTGTTCACTTTCTTCGTGTTTAGAGTAAATAGGAAATGTTATAACGCAAATCAAATAAAAAGCGCATATCTCGCTACCAAAATGTCGAAATGGATCTGCCTGAAACGATATATAACACTTTTGCTTCATTACAAGGTATATTCCAAACCGTATATTGAGGTTTCTTAATGTAGATGTTGGAAAATTTTCACATATTTGACTTACAAACCTGAAATATTGGATAAATTGAATCGAGGTTGCCACTTTAGTTTTCTACCCAAAGCCCCAATATGATATCGGAAAGCTTCAATTACACCCTCTTGTCCTGTTTTAAACCATTTGGGGCTTTATAACGCTTACCATTTAGCGGTTGACTTCAACATAAAGCAACTATTACATTTTTCCTTGGTTAGTATCTAGAGTTCACTTTCTCGGCCTTTAGAGTAAATAAGAAATGTTATAACGCAAATCAAATAAAAAGCGCATGGATGGCTACCCAAATGTCGAAATGGATCTGCTGAAACGATATATAACACTTTTGCTTCATTACAAGGTATATTCCAAACTATATATTGAGGTTTCTTAATGTAGATGTTGGAAAATTTTCACAAATTTGACTTACAAACCTGAAATAGTGGATAAATTGAATCGAGGTTACCACTTTAGTTTTCTTTCCAAAGCCCCAATATAATATTGGAAAGCTTCAAATACACCCTCTTGTCCTGTTTTCAACCATTTGGGGCTCCATAACGCTTACCATTTAGCGGTTGAACTTCAACATAAAGCAACTTTTACATTTTTCCTTGGTTAGTATCTAGTGTTCACTGTCTTCGTGTTTAGAGTAAATGAGAAATGTTATAACGCAAATCAAATAAAAAGCGCATATCTCGCTACCAAAATGTCGAAATGGATCTGCTGAAACGATATATAACACTTTTGCTTCATTACAAGGTATATTCCAAACCGTATATTGAGGTTTCTTAATGTAGATGTTGGAAAATTTTCACAAATTTGACTTACAAACCTGAAATATTGGATAAATTGAATCGAGGGTACCACTTTAGTTTTCTTTCCAAAGCCCAAATATGATATTGGAAAGCTTCAAATACACCCTCTTGTCCTGTTTTCAACCATTTGGGGCTCCATAACGCTTACCATTTAGCGGTTAACTTCAACATAAAGTAACAATTACATTCCTTGGTCAGTATCTAGTGTTCACTGTCTTCGTGTTTAGAGTAAATGAGAAAAACGCAAATCAAATAAAAAGCGCATATCTCGCTACCAAAATGTCGAAATGGATCTCCTGAAACGATATATAACACTTTTGCTTCGTTACAAGGTATATTCCAAACCGTATATTGAGGTTTCTTAATGTAGATGTTGGAAAATTTTCACAAATTTGACTTACAAACCTGAAATATTGGATAAATTGAATCGAGGTTGCCACTTTAGTTTTCTACCCAAAGCCCATTATGATATCGGAAAGCTTCAAATACACCCTCTTGTCCTGTTTTCAACCATTTGGGGCTTTATAACGCTTACCATTTAGCGGTTGACTTCAACATAAACCAACTATTACATTTTTCCTTGGTTAGTATCTAGAGTTCACTTTCTATTTAGAGTAAATAAGAAATGTTATAACGCAAATCAAATAAAAAGCGCATGGATGGCTACCCAAATGTCGAAATGGATCTCCTGAAACGATATATAACACTTTTGCTTCATTACAAGGTATATTCTAAACTAGATAGTGTTCACTTTCTTCGTGTTTAGAGTAAATAAGAAATGTTATAACGCAAATCAAATAAAAAGCGCATGTCTGGCTACCAAAATGTCGAAATGGATCTCCTGAAACGATATATAACACTTTTGCTTCATTACAAGGTATATTCCAAACTATATATTGAGGTTTCTTAATGTAGATGTTGGAAAATTTTCACTAATTTGACTTACAAACCTGAAATATTGGATAAATTGAATCGAGGTTGCCACTTTAGTTTTCTACCCAAAGCCCAAATATGATATCGGAAAGCTTCAAATACACCCTCTTGTCCTGTTTTAAACCATTTGGGGCTTTATAACGCTTACCATTTAGCGGTTGACTTCAACATAGAGCAACTATTACATTTTTCCTTGGTTAGTATCTAGAGTTCACTTTCTCGGCCTTTAGAGTAAATAAGAAATGTTATAACGCAAATCAAATAAAAAGCGCATATCTCGCTACCAAAATGTCGAAATGGATCTGCTGAAACGATATATAACATTTTTGCTTCATTACAAGGTATATTCCAAACTAGATAGTGTTCACTTTCTTCGTGTTTAGAGTAAATAATAAATGTTATAACGCAAATCAAATAAAAAGCGCATGTCTGGCTACCAAAATGTCGAAATGGATCTGCTGAAACGATATATAACACTTTTGCTTCATTACAAGGTATATTCCAAACTATATATTGAGGTTTCTTAATGTAGATGTTGGAAAATTTTCACAAATTTGACTTACAAACCTGAAATATTGGATAAATTGAATCGAGGTTGCCACTTTAGTTTTCTACCCAAAGCCCCAATATGATATCGGAAAGCTTCAAATACACCCTCTTGTCCTGTTTTAAACCATTTGGGGCTTTATAACGCTTACCATTTAGCGGTTGACTTCAACATAGAGCAACTATTACATTTTTCCTTGGTTAGTATCTAGAGTTCACTTTCTCGGCCTTTAGAGTAAATAAGAAATGTTATAACGCAAATCAAATAAAAAGCGCATATCTCGCTACCAAAATGTCGAAATGGATCTGCTGAAACGATATATAACACTTTTGCTTCATTACAAGGTATATTCCAAACTATATATTGAGGTTTCTTAATGTAGATGTTGGAAAATTTTTACAAATTTGACTTACAAACCTGAAATATTGGATAAATTGAATCGAGGTTACCACTTTAGTTTTCTTTCCAAAGCCCCAATATAATATTGGAAAGCTTCAAATACACCCTCTTGTCCTGTTTTCAACCATTTGGGGCACCATAACGCTTACCATTTAGCGGCTAACTTCAACATAAAGCAACTTTTACATTTTTCCTTGGTTAGTATCTAGTGTTCACTTTCTTCGTGTTTAGAGTAAATAAGAAATGTTATAACGCAAATCAAATAAAAAGCGCATGGATGGCTACCAAAATGTCGAAATGGATCTCCTGAAACGATATATAACACTTTTGCTTCATTACAAGGTATATTCCAAACTATATATTGAGGTTTCTTAATGTAGATGTTGGAAAATTTTCACAAATTTGACTTACAAACCTGAAATATTGGATAAATTGAATCGAGGTTACCACTTTAGTTTTCTTTCCAAAGCCCCAATATAATATTGGAAAGCTTCAAATACACCCTCTTGTCCTGTTTACAACCATTTGGGGCTCCATAACGCTTACCATTTAGCGGCTAACTTCAACATAAAGCAACTTTTACATTTTTCCTTGGTTAGTATCTAGTGTTCACTTTCTTCGTGTTTAGAGTAAATAAGAAATGTTATAACGCAAATCAAATAAAAAGCGCATGTCTGGCTACCAAAATGTCGAAATGGATCTGCTGAAACGATATATAACACTTTTGCTTCATTACAAGGTATATTCCAAACTATATACTGAGGTTTCTTAATGTAGATGTTGGAAAGACTTACAAACCTGAAATATTGGATAAATTGAATCGAGGTTACCACTTTAGTTTTCTTTCCAAAGCCCCAATATAATATTGGAAAGCTTCAAATACACCCTCTTGTCCTGTTTTCAACCATTTGGGGCACCATAACGCTTACCATTTAGCGGCTAACTTCAACATAAAGCAACTTTTACATTTTTCCTTGGTTAGTATCTAGTGTTCACTTTCTTCGTGTTTAGAGTAAATAAGAAATGTTATAACGCAAATCAAATAAAAAGCGCATGGATGGCTACCAAAATGTCGAAATGGATCTCCTGAAACGATATATAACACTTTTGCTTCATTACAAGGTATATTCCAAACCGTATATTGAGGTTTCTTAATGTAGATGTTGGAAAATTTTCACAAATTTGACTTACAAACCTGAAATATTGGATAAATTGAATCGAGGTTACCACTTTAGTTTTCTTTCCAAAGCCCCAATATAATATTGGAAAGCTTCAAATACACCCTCTTGTCCTGTTTACAACCATTTGGGGCTCCATAACGCTTACCATTTAGCGGCTAACTTCAACATAAAGCAACTTTTACATTTTTCCTTGGTTAGTATCTAGTGTTCACTTTCTTCGTGTTTAGAGTAAATAAGAAATGTTATAGCGCAAATCAAATAAAAAGCGCATGTCTGGCTACCAAAATGTCGAAATGGATCTGCTGAAACGATATATAACACTTTTGCTTCATTACAAGGTATATTCCAAACTATATACTGAGGTTTCTTAATGTAGATGTTGGAAAGACTTACAAACCTGAAATATTGGATAAATTGAATCGAGGTTACCACTTTAGTTTTCTTTCCAAAGCCCCAATATAATATTGGAAAGCTTCAAATACACCCTCTTGTCCTGTTTTCAACCATTTGGGGGTCCATAACGCTTACCATTTAGCGGCTAACTTCAACATAAAGCAACTTTTACATTTTTCCTTGGTTAGTGTCTAGTGTTCACTGTAAATGAGAAATGTTATAACGCAAATCAAATAAAAAGCGCATATCTCGCTACCAAAATGTCGAAATGGATCTCCTGAAACGATATATAACACTTTTGCTTCATTACAAGGTATATTCCAAACCGTATATTGAGGTTTCTTAATGTAGATGTTGGAAAATTTTCACATATTTGACTTACAAACCTGAAATATTGGATAAATTGAATCGAGGTTACCACTTTAGTTTTCTTACCAAAGCCCCAATATAATCTTGGAAAGCTTCAAATACACCCTCTTGTCCTGTTTTAAACCATTTGGGGCTCCATAACGCTTACCATTTAGCGGTTAACTTCAACATAAAGCAACCATAACATTTTTCCTTGGTTAGTATCTAGTGTTCAAAGCACGGGCTCCAAAGCACGAATGTGCCGATTTGGCAACATGGTGGCGAAATGCTTCATATTGTTAGGAGGTATATTTAGCTCACATAAACTAAACATATATCAATATCTGGATACCAGCTTGTTGAGATGCACCTCCTCGAACAAAATAGAACACTTTGATTCCAGTAACATGCCCGTTGTAGTAGATATTCGAAAGCTGCCTACCACGGAGGTTTCTTCCCTAACCTTAAAGTTCAAGTTTTCACAAACTTGACTTCTAAACCCCAAATATTGCTCCGACTGTGTTGTGATTTACACCTTGGATTTCTTTCTACTATTCCTAAAAGATATTGGAAAATGTGAGGTACATCCTCCCATCCAGATTAAAGTTATTTGGGGGTTCATAGGGCATGGTAAACTTAAATCCAATGGAATCTTTAGATTATTGCCTTTTCGGGCTCCAAAGCATGAATGTGACGATATGGCAACATGTAGGTGGCGAAATACTTCATATTGTAAGGAGGTATATTTAGCTCACGTAAACAAAACAAAATATCAATATCTGGATACTTGCTTGTTGAGCTGGACCTCCTCGAACAAAATAGAATACTTTGATTCCAGTAACATTGCCCATTGTAGAAGATATTCCAAAGCATTATACGGAGGTTTGTTCCCTAATCTGTAATAACTACATATGCGTTAGTTTTCACAAACTGGACTTCTTAACCCGAAATATTGCTTCGATTGTGTTGTGGTTTACACTGTGGTTTTCTTTCTAATGTTCCTAAATGATATTGGAGAGTATAAGGTACATCCTCAAATCCAGATTAAAGTCATATCGGGGTTCATAGCTCAAACTGTTTAGTGGTTAACTTCAATCGAATGGAATCCTTAGATTATTGCCTTTTCGGGCTCCAAAGCGCTAATGTGACGATTTAGCAACATGTATGTGGCGAAATTCTTCATATTGTAAGGAGGTATATTCAGCTCTAATAAACGAAACAAATTATCAATATCTGGATACCAGCTTGTAATTGTCGAGCTAGATCTCCTCAAACAAAATAGAACACTTTGATTCCAGTAAAATGCCCATTGTAGTGTATATTCGAAAGCTGCATACCCTGGAGGTTTCTTCCCTAACCTTAAAGTTCAAGTTTTCACAAACTTGACTTCTAAACCCCAAATATTGCTTCGATCGTGTTGTGATTTACACTTTGGATTTCTTTCTAATGTTCCTAAATGATATTGGAGAGTGTGACGTACATCCTCCCATCCAGATATTGATATTTTATTTAATTTATGTCAGATAATATATACCTCCTTACAATATGAAGCATTTCGCCACCTACATGTTGCAAAATCGTTACATTCGTGCTTTAGAGCCCGAAAAGGCAATAATCTAAGGGTTCCATTCGAATGAAGTTTAGTTTAGTTTAGTTGCGTTAGTTTCCACAAACTTGACTTGAAAACCCGAAATATTGCTTCGATTGTGTTGCGATTTATACTTTGGATTTCTTTCTAATGTTCCTAAATGATATTTGAGAATGTGACGTACATCCTCCAATCAAGCTTTAAGTCATTTGAGGCTTCATAGCGCAAACTGTTTAGTCATGTTAGTGGTAAACTTCAATCGAATGGAATCCTTAGATTATTGCCTTTTCGAGCTCCAAAGCGCGAATGTGATGATTTGGCAACATAGAGGAGGCAAAATGCTTCATCTTGTAAGGAGGTGTATGTACTATGTAGCTCACATAAACTAAACAAAATATCAATATCTGGATACAAGCTTGTCGAGCTGGACCTCCTCGAACAAAATAGAACACTTTGATTCCAGTAACATGCCCATTATAGTTGATATTCGAAAGCTGCATACAGTGGAGGTTTCTTCCCTAACCTTAAATATGTGGATGCGTTCACGTTTTCACAAACTTGACTTCTAAACCCCAAATATTGCTTCGCTTGTGTTGGGATTTACACTTTGGATTTCTTTCTAATGTTCCTAAACGATATTGGAGAATGTGAGGTACATCCTCCCATCCAGATTAAAGTTATTTGGGGGTTCATAGGGCATGGTAAACTTAAATCCAATGGAATCTTTAGATTATTGCCTTTTCGGGCTCCAAAGCACGAATGTGACGATATGGCAACATGTAGGTGGCAAAATGCTTCATATTGTAAGGAGGTATATTTAGCTCACATAAACTGAACAAAATATCAATATACTGGAATAAAAGTGTTCTGTTTTGTTCGAGGAGGTCCAGCCCGAGAAGCTAGTATCCAGATATTGATATTTTGTTTAGTTTATGTGAGCTAAATATACCTCCCTACAATATGAACCATTTTGCCTCCTATATGTTGCCAAATCATCACATTCGCGCTTTGGAGCTCTAAAAGCCAATATTCTAAGGATTCCATTCGATTGTAGTTTACCACTAAACAGTTTGCGCTATGAACCCTCAAATGACTTCAAGCTTGATTGGAGGATGTACGTCACACTCACCAATATCATTTGGGAACATTAGAAAGAAATCCAAAGTGTAAACCACAACACAATCGAAGCAATATTCGGGTTTAGAAGTCAAGTTTGTGAAAACTTGAACTTTAAGGTTAGGGAAGAAACCTCCAGCTCAACAAGCCTGTATTCAGATATTGATATTTTGTTTAGTTTATGTCAGCTTAATGTACCTCCTTATAATATGAAGCAGTTTGCCACCTACATCTTGCCAAATCGTCACATTCGTGCTTTGGAGCACGAAAAGGCAATAATCTAATAGACCAGGAGCCTGCGACATCTTGACTTACCCTATCGAGCCCAGAAGGTTTGACCCCTGAAATGTATTTAGCCCATGACTGTGAGTCAGGAAATGGGTGTCAGCTGGTACCAATAGGTCGGGGGCGACCCCCAGGCCCCCTCGAAAACGCCCCAAATGCGGGAAAATTCAACTCACTGAGCCCATGGATGAAACTTTGTCAAAGTGAAAGTAGCCAAGGGGCACATTACAAAAATATAAAAGCTGACAGCCCAGGTGGTCGGAAAGGGGCAGCTGACGCCCCTCGAAAACGCCCCTAATGCGGGAAAAATTACCCCGCTGAGCCCATGGACCAAAATTTGCCACAAGATAGCAGTATGGGTGTACATTACAAAAATATAAAAGCTGACACCATAGCTGGTTGGAAAATACCAGCTGACACCCCTCAAACATGAAAAAAGGCCCCCCCCCCCCCCACCTGCGGGAAAATTTACCCCACTGAGCCCATGGACCAAAATTTGCCACAAGATAGCAGTATAGGTGTACATTACAAAAATATAAAAGCTGACACCATAGCTAGTTGGAATATACCAGCTGACACCCCTCAAACTTGCCCCCCCCCCCCATCATGAATGAGATTCCCCCTTCTCCAGGGAAGAAGTCCTAAAAAACTGCACACAAAACATTTAATCGTAACATAAGCCTAACAGTTGTTAAATCCTCTCAAACAAATGCCCAACTGAGCAGAGAGCATGCATCCCCCAACCTCCCCCTAAAGAAATTTGGAAAAAAAAATTCACAAGGTAAGCAGGCAAGGCTACAGACCATACATAATCAACCACTAGTGCATATGCGCATGCTGCATAGCTGCACTGTAAACATTGCTGTGAATGGCCACTATGCAGCTGTACCTGTGATTTTGATATCCAGTCCTTGAGGCTTGACTGAATCCAGAACAAGGCAAGAATGAAGAGGTAATACATTATGATTATTAATTGAAGTGTACTGAATTGAGTATGAGTGATATTGTTTTTGGATTTGATGTGAACAGTGATACTGATGTGATTATGCTATGACTATGAGCATACATGTACATGTACATATGGCATGTACAGAAAACTTGAACACATACGTGTGGCTTTGATGGGTACTTTTCATGCATATAAAATGTGCCATTAATGCATTATACACTTTCATACTTAGATTTACTCATCATACTCATGGTGGCATTTCCCCTTTTAAATTTGCAAATGGTGGCATAAGTATTATTTATATTTTAAGTTGTGCATGAGTTTGTGCTTATTGAAACAAGGCTTTGTGAAATAGGGTCCAGGTAAAAAGATAATGATTTTTTTCCTTTCTACCCATTTGAAGAGCATTGTGAATTTTTTGTTAACAAGTATACTCACTTTCTTGTTTCCTTACAGGAGTAGAAGACCTTGAGAATGATGAAACCAGCAATGATGAAAGCTTTGATGATGAGACTATGGATGACGACAAGGATGATGATGACGAGTGGTGTTGGAAGATAATTGAGCTCCACCCTACCCCACAAATACAAGATACTGTCATGTCATTAGTTGTCATTTCACATTAGCAAACTTTCCAAGACTGAGCATACTTCAAGAAAGGAATTACAT
>JAPZVO010001214.1:0-20421 GCA_029962745.1 Echinometra lucunter | reverse complement strand
ATTTACTAAACTTGCGACAACATCATTATTTAAGCTATCATGTAAGGAAAATGATTTCCAGGGATTTATCTTTGATGTATAAGATGTATAACCAACATGAGACATATTCAGTTATCTGTGACTATAATAAAGGAAAAATTTTCATGCCATGTATTTGTACTTATTTTCTTTATGCATACAGCCTTGAGATCAGAACTTGATTGCCCATCTGGGTATTTTGGTATCCTTTGTAACTACCCATGTCATTGTGAGGGGGATGTGGCTTGTGAACGATCCGATGGTCATTGTCAAAATGGAATCGCATGTGCTGATGGATGGGCAGGATCAGACTGTCAGCAAGGTAATAAAATGACAACACCAATAGCAAGAAGAGCAAGATGGAACACGAACACGAACAAGAACAAGACTAACAGCAAGAAAAGGCATATGTCGAAAGGGGGGGGGGGATATCTTTAATGAAAATGCTAAAACATGCATGATGAAGTGACTTTCAGACACATCAAAGACAGAATTGATCAGTCTTGTCAATCATATACAGCTTCAGAGAGTTCTGCATTGCATTGCTTGCATTCACTTACATCCATTAGATAATGAACAAGAAGCAAAATTATCCACTGCTGTGCATATTCCTTCCTGAATGCGTTGATAAAAAAATATTAGAGATGAAAATAGATTACATCCTTTTTCACTATTGTATTTAGATTTAGGCATTTGCTCTTATCTCAGGAAACAGGTGAACTTTTAGGATATTGTTATATACAATTGTATATAACAAAACAAGCAGGATGTAAGATGTATGGATAATTAGAAATCCCACTATGTAATTTCAACAAAAACAGCTCTTCCACAGTTACTTGTATCACCTGTGGTGTCTGATTTTACCAACGATTCTGTCTTACTAATCTGGAACGCATGGACTGATGGCTACGACTACGGCAATGGCCCAGTCCATTCCTACCAGATAGATTACACATGGACGGATGACGTAGGCAATACTGGAGAATCTGCAGAACCTATCATCATCTTTGGAGACAGTACTGCTGATGTCACAGGACTCTTCGGCTTCCGAGACTACTACTTCTCTGTCAGTGTTAGACGAGAGATCGAAGGTCAGCCTATTGCCGGTGTGAAGAGTGGCCCAGTCAGTGCTAAAACAGCTTGCGGAGGTATGTCTGTTAGGTAGTCTTAACCATCTTTAATGCATTCCTGCAAATATGATCTTTATAGCTACTGCCAAATCCCAAAGCACAGCAACATAGCATGAGCCCAGCTGTTGTGGGATCTCAGGGCACCGTTTCATGAAAGTTTTCAGCACTGACAAGTTGTCATTCTCTGACAATTTCAGTAAAATCATTGGTTTCGATTCGCTGAGAAGCACTGGTCACTGAGTGTTACTATCATGGTAACTGTCAGAGAATGACAACTTGTCAGTACTGACAACTTTCAAGAAACGGTGCCCTGATTTCATGATGAAAAGGGAGGAGGGAGGAGGGAGGGGGGAAGGCATGGAAATTTTCAGTGAATATATATATGCAAGAGACCAAGGCAATTATTGCCTCATAGTAAGGGAGGGGTAGGAGGGATCATATTTTCTCACATAAAAAAATGTCTATGATGCTTCATAAAATTGCAGTTTACACTGTGTATAAAAAATAATCTTTGCTTAGTTGTATTTTGATTAATTCTTTCTCTCTCTCTCTCTCTCTCTCTCTCTCTCTCTCTCTCTCTCTGTATATACACAAAATGCAGTAGGCCTACATGTACACTGTATCTCCATTACAGGCCTTTCGAGATAAACAATTTTTGTCACAAGTTTATACATGGTCAAGAAGTCATGAATTTAATGTGATATGATCTCTTTGCTTGGTTCAAACTGACAATGTCTTGAAAAAATCTTTGCCAGTTCTTTCCAAAAAACATGATTTGCAAGCAAAAGTATTGAGGTATATCTCCCCCAATATTTACTTGTATTGCCCTAAAACAAATTAAGTATAATTTTATTGTGAATTATTTTGTTCTTTTTTTTCAGCTCCACTTTTAGCACCTGAAATCTTGTCTACTGTAGTTAATGGTATTAACAGCATCACTATCACTTGGAAGGTAAAGTATGAAAGTGGCATATTTTGTTTAACCCATTGGCTGCTGAATTCTCTTAACTGTTTGTGCTTTCACCTGTAAACCCCCTGTAAGTTGCATTACTTTAGCAGTGAATGCCAATCTGGGTTTACAGAGTCTCTGCTATTTAGAAGGCTATTACTTTTTACTTGCATTTTTAAAAGATAAATGCTGTGTTGCAGAGTTTTCTTATATATAACTCATTTCATACACTAGTGCGTTTGTTTGTATGATACCCTTGTTTCTGAACATATCCCTCTTGCTTTTCCAATGAAATTTTTGAACTCTATTTTGTTCCTTTGTCAGTGGCAGTGAGATAATTGAATAAGTTTTACAGTGATACCAAAATTTAAAAAAAATCCGACCAGAAGAAAAGCCCTTACAAAAACAGAGAGAACTCATAGCAAGGCCGATTGGAACGTACAGTAGAGTGCGATTACTGTGTCGATAAGGATTTGTGTAGTTGTGCACTGGTGCTAGCGAAATGCAGGCCCGGACGTGCACACTTGTGAAAAAAATGCAAGAGGTGTTAATTCCCATACAGGGGCTACCTGGTTCCTGTAGGCAATGGGTTTAAGTATGGAAGAATAGTAAACAAATGATGCATGCGCATGAGTTCATTATACGATCTATCTGCACTCGAGTTGAGGCTGTGTGCATCTATCCGCACGAAGCTGTTAGGCTGAGTGCGATAGATGCAAACAGCCTCAACGAGGGTGGATAGATTGCAGAGATGCCAAGTTCCCCCAAATTTTATGCGTGAGATTTTCATGACTCGGCGTCTCGGCGAGGGAGCGAAGCGACCGAGCGGGGGGAGGGTGTGGGAGGGGGGACACCCCCCTCCCACGGTAGGGAGCTTTTTCAATTTTTAGCTCTTATGGTGCGATCTGGTGCATACTTAAGTGACTATTTTTTTACTTATTTTGAAAGACAAAAGGTAAAAATACCTTCAATTGCAACTATCACTTAATCTTTTGAGCTATGCTCCTTATTATAGGGTAGACGGCGTGCGAAGGCGGTCGGCCAGTGCGTATAATCTAGCGAATAATGCTACTTTTTTTTTTTTTTCTGTCGGGTCCCGATGCGTGAGAAAAATGGGTGCCTGCGTGAGATCGTGAGACGGACCCTGAATGCGTGAGTCTCACGCACAATGCGTGAGACTTGGTAGCTCTGAGATTGTATAATGAACGAAGGAAGACATGCATCATTTGTTTTATGCAACGACTCTTCTAGATTCTGTTATTTGATAAAATAAAAACTAAAGTAGATCTATCCTACAAACTTTTTTTCTCCACTTACCCGAAAGATTTGCACAGTCATGAAAGCAGCCATTTGCTTTCTTGTTTGACGTACATCATATCGCATATAATAGCGCAGCCAAGTTAAGTGTAATGCGCTTCTAAGTAGTACGCGCACATATAGTATGCGCATTCAATGTTGTTGCCATAAACAACACAAAAAAGATTAAAATAAAAAACAACGACAAAACAAAAAAAAAAGTGCGATAGGACTGGAAACTAATGCACGCTTTTCAGAAAAATACGTGTGATAGGCTCAAAAACTGAATCACATGTGACTGCGCTCAACCAATCATTTTATAAGGATCTAGGAGGGAGTTGCATGATATACTAGTACAATCATCTTATCATGTTCTTGAATGATTAGAGCCTCATGGGTTATAGAAAGTAAAAACAACAACAAAAATAATGCGTAAGCATGGCATCCAGTGTTCACAGCCCCGTTAAAATGAGTTATGTCACAAGAACGCATCATGTCCAACGACATAAGTATGACAGAATGACAGAATGAACTAATTTCTAGCTCTGAATTTAATGGGATAGATTACTTCAAAGTACAGTCAACTCTGCCTAAGTGGAAGTCGCATAAGTCGAATAATCGCCAAGTCGAAGATTTGTAGGCTACTTGGTCCCATTCCTTTATTTTCTATTGTCTTTGACCCCTCATAAGTTGAATTTTCTCTAAGTCGAAGCATTTTCGTAAGTCCCAAGAAATTCGACTTAGGCAGAGTTGACTGTATACATGACTTTAGCTATGTATATTTAAGTGTTAGAATGATGATCTGACACAATCCCTGGTGACAAGTATGCCAGGAAAGCTAACTTATCGTATGCAATGCTGTATAATGAAGTTTGAAGTGTTTTTATGCCTCCGCCCACCGTAGGTGGTTGCCGGAGGCATTATGTTTTCTGGTCGTCCGTCCGTCTGTCCGTCCGTCCGTCCGTCCGTACGTCCGTCCGTCCGTCCGTCCCGTTTTCGTTCTCGCGATAACTTAAGAACCGTTTGACAGATCAACTTCAAACTTGGCTTGTGTATCCATATGGGAGGGACAATGATCTGATTAGATTTTGGAGTCTCAAAGTCAAAGGTCAAGGTCATAGAGGTAATAAAACACATAAAAATGGCTCGTTCTCGCGATAACTTAAGAACCATTTGACAGATCTACCTCAAACTTGGCACAGGTATGCATATTGGAGGGACAACGATCTGATTAGATTTTGGGGTCACAAGGTCAAAGGTCAAGGTCATAGAGGTAATAAAACATAAAAATGGCTCGTTCTCGCGATAACTTAAGAACCATTTGACCTATCAACCTCAGACTTGGAACAGGTATGCATATGGGAGGGACAATGATCTGATTAGATTTTGGGGTCACAAGGTCAAAGGTCAAGGTCATAGAGGTAATAAAACATATAAAAATGGCTCGTTCTCGAGATAACTTTAGAACCATTTGACCTATCAACCTCAGACTTGGCACAGGTATGCATATGGGATGGACAATGATCTGATTAGATTTTGGGGTCACAAGGTCAAAGTTCAAGGTCATAGAGTTAATAAAACACATAAAAATGGCTCGTTCTCGCGATAACTTAAGAACCATTTGACCTATCAACTTCAAACTTGGCACAGGTATGCATATTGGAGGGACAATGATCTGATTAGATTTTGGGGTCTCAAGGTCAAAGGTCAAAGGTCATAGATGTCATTATCTACATAGAAATGGTTCGTTCTTGTGATAACTCAGGAACCATTTGACGGTTCAACAAACTTGGCTCATGTGGAAAGGGCAATGCTCTCATTAGATTTGGGGGTCACAAGGTCAAAGTTCAAGGTCAAGGATGTCATTGTATAAATGAAAATAAATCAACATAAAGTGCCATTTATTTCTGATTTGGTAATGGCGGAGGCATAAAGTTCGACCACGCGTGGTCGAAGATTCATCTAGTTTCATTTCAAGTCTGTAGCTAATTTACTTTTAAATCAATCTGCCCTATTAAGTTCTGTGTCAGAGATAAGGTCATTCAGCTGAAAATAGTACTCCATATTGTTACATTATACATGTATATCTGTCATTGTGACATTATTATTCATATGGCATTTCAGATATGACATAATGGTCACAAAAAAAAATGAAAAGCAAGACAATCCAGCTTCACCTGCTGCGCCTCCCAAAGTTGCCATGAAGAAAAAAAAAAAATTTCCTCCCAACTCCAGGAGATGGGCCAGGGAATGCCTAGATCATTTAAAACATGAAAATACAAAAAGGAATGTAAAACATACATTTACTGTACAGGAAATATCTGCATACTCTAAAAAAAATAATGATAATTTGCCACTCTCTACTCAGATGAAGTAAATGAGTGCCTGTTTGGAATACATTTCCAGGGGGTGTTTCACAAAGACTAAGATTGACTAAAATCGCACTTAACTATTGCTGGCCATTCATGCCGCTGTTTTCTTTCACCATGGATCTCTCAAAGGATTTACAAATCATGGTCACAAATCTGCAGAATTTACCATTTTTTATAGTTCATTGATGAAGAAAACAAAAAATGTAAATTCTTCAGTTTTGTGCGCATCCCTTGAGAGACCGATGTTGAAAGCAAACAGTGGCATGAATAGCCTGCCATACCATAGTTGAGAGCGATTTGAGTCAATCTTAGTCTTTGTGAAACATCCACCAGCTGGAATGCTTTAGTGCCTTATTGGAATGGCACAGCTAAAGGTGGGGTACCATAATAATAGGTTACTTCATATTACGTGCAGTAGAGTATATTTCTATATTAGCTGCGACATATAAATGAATGGAATCATTATTGTTATCATAGTAATTATCAAATAATTTTCATCTTGGTAGTTGGCAGCATGATTTAGTAATTGGCAGCACGACGGTATGAAGTATAAGGGTATAGGTTACGAGAAGGGTGATGGTGGGCAATTCACTCCATGTGTAGTGTTCAGACTCCGGAAAGAGTTCCATATGTACCCCCCGCTAAAAAAAAAAAAAAGGAACTTCAGAGACACCGTATTTTCCACTGTTTTCTACTCAACTCTGTTTTTTCTTGACTTACCATGCCTGCCGACGTGACTCGAACCCGGGACATCTACCTCTCAAGACTGACGCCTTACCTATCGAGCTAGCGAGAGATCGCTGAAAGTGATGGGTCTCATAATGATCATAAGCCGGAAGTCGTGATTAGTCTCACTCCCAGGATGCATTGCTCTTATTTTTCTGACTAAATAAATCGATGTCTATGTGAAATGCACAGTTTATGGGTAAGCTCTTAATTCTGATGGAATAAAGCCATATTTCTTAATTTATAGCATTTTTCCATGCTAAGTATTTGATATTATGATTAGACCTATCATTCCAAGTCATATCCTTATATTTTTTTTTCAATTTTAGCGGGGGGTACATATGGAACTCTTGCCCAGACTCCTAATATTTGGACAGCTGTTGTCTCTATTCAGTTGGCCAGTGAGGTGGTCTCTATATGCTTTTTTTCTGTATTTTGCTTTACATTTAAGACTAAAATTCTTACTTAGTTATCAGTGATCACCCTGGTAGAAAAAAAAACTATTTTTGCAACCATGGCACAACCATGGTACACATTCAACTTACGCTATGGTCACCAAGCCAAGAATCCGCCTGCTCGGTGGCCAGGCAGTGAGTTTTTAGCCAATTTCGCCTGGGCATTGAGCGGCGGCCGCCCGAGCACTCCTGTTATTTAGGGTATCGCTTGGTCGCCGCTGAAGTTTTAGCGTGGAGTTAAAATTTCACCCGACCTTATCGAGCTGTCGTCGAGCAATTTAGGTAAAAAATTGAAGCCGCTAGATGAAAATGCTGCCGAACGGTCGCCGCTTGGTCGCTGCTGGGAGATCGGTTGGTCACTGGTCGGCGAATTCAAAACAGACCTCCATCCGGGCCGCGCCTGCTTGATTTCCCGCAGCTTGTGCCTGGCCATATATAAGGTGCTGCTCAGCCTATGGGCTTGTGGATCTCGCTGTTGTAGTCGTTCAGGTGGAATCAATGGCATCGTAGACCTTGTTGACCTCTCAGATGCAGAGCAAAAGCGCTGTTGTTGATGGCCATGGGACAGTCATATATACCCAGGTCGCTCGTGAGGAATTCCCTGCAGAGACCAGTAGGCCGCCGCCGGTAAGCCTACGGGACACCCGCAGATGCCCCGCCAATCACTGACTGGCTGCAGGGCGATTTCTTAAAACCTGGCTGGTGGCCTGTAAGAGATTGTCCGGGAATCGGTGGGTCCTCATTCGATCACTGCCTGGATGCTGCGCGGAGAAGATCCCCTGATTTTGCCAAGTTTTGACCTAAAATCGACTGGTGACCATCCAGAAATCTTCAGGGAATCGCCAGGGCATCGCTGTGGCTTTACAACCCGCTCGACTTCTCTAAAAATTGCTGGGCGATGCCAAAATTCCAGCGGTGCCCAAGCAGGCTGCAAATCGGTTGGTCCCCGCTCTGAAATTTGACCATAGTCTTACCGTGGTAAAACTGTGGTTGTACTGTGGTATCTTTTACAAGGGAATGAAAAGTTTACATTTTACTTTTTCCTTTTTGTTTGCTCATTGAATAAGTTTAGAAATCAAGAACTCATATTTTGGCGAGAGATGACAGCCCCTTTGATGATCAATCCCATAAGGCTGAGAAAGTTGCATTAGTATGAGATTACTTTGTACCGGTATAGTGCAAGCGTATTTTCTAGTGATGATATTTGGAATATATACTTGTCCATATAGGATTTTGAGTTTCTAAATAAAAGAAAAAATTGTTGCTTTTGACCTTTTCAAATATAATTATGCAGATCCCTGAAACTCCTTCATCCTCATGGCTGCAATGTGATTCGTCTATCTACAGCTTCAACCTCATGTATAGATTGGAAGATCAAGATCCTATAAATGACATAATCATTCCGGTAGACAGCAGGAACAGCACTGTTACCGAAACAGTCGATCAATTGGAGACCTGCACTGCATACAAGTTTTCTGTCGTTTTCGTTAATTTGATCAGTTTACAGGGACCTGCAGACCAGACTAGAGCGATGACTGACAAAATACGTAAGTCTTTGATTTAACTCTTTTAGTATAACTCAGCAGCTGAAGTAGTTGTCATTATAATAGAAGTAGAAGTGGTAGCAGTAGTAGAAGTGGTGGTAGTATGAGTTGATGATAATTTCTTAAAGGGATTGGCTAACTTTGTGAGCAGCCGATTTAAAAAATTCTCAAACTAAGATGAAACATCTGTATGAGTACTAGTATTTGTACTCAAAAGCCCTGAAACCAACCATAATTTGGAGTGAAAAACATTAAGCTGCGAACCACGATTTTATTATTTTTGGCCTCAGAGACAATAAATAAGAGGACCGTTTTGTTGAGTAAAAAAAACGTCAATCTGCCTCCCTCCGCGTCATAGGCCTATACACACAGCACGGTCCGGTGAGCAATGCGCGCATGCGCAATTCTTACATCTAGTCTGTCCAACCGACACTTGTATATTTTTCAAACATTGGTTCACATTTCTAATATCTAGAAATACTTCAAGTGGATATTATACTTTGAAACTTTCAGACTGATATTTTTACACTATAATCTTATTTTTATCCCATAAATGTTAACCAATGCCTTTAAGGTGATATCTGGACATTTTTTAGGTCTTCTCTGAGCCAAAATTCCTATCATTGCAACGGGACATAATTCAATACAATTTCTCCTCATAAAAAAAATCAGAAATGCCACATGCTGCATATTATTATCTGTATAATGAATTTACATAACTGAACAATACCAATAGACTGACAAAGATTTGGTTGCTGATTAGGTATAAAATTTCCTGTAAACGCTACGGGAATAGTGAAGTTTGGAAAAACAGATTTAAAGTTAAATTCTATCAGAGTTAAATACCAAGACAAACCATAACTTGTGATTTTGATAACACCTTTATAAAACCTTAGTGAATAATCTCTAGTAAATCATACAAAAAATGTTTGAATGCTGTTAACCAAAATTAATAATTTGCAGAAATGTTCAAATTTCAACCCAGTTATAATAGAATGCTACCCGAATTGATCATGTGCCTGAGTAATATTGCATGAACTTTTTGCATGCATTACCAGGTTGAATTTTCAAATGCTTTTGCAGTTTTTGTCGAGACACCGAAAGTGGAGTGAGACTAAGCGATCCTTAGCAGTGTCTGTCCGCCGTCCATCCATCTTTTGCCCGTCCGTCTGTTTGTCTGAGACTTGAATAACTTTGCGACCGTTTTCCCATTTGGAACCAAACTTGGATGGTAGATGCTCTATAGGGACTCCAGTGTAATTTGGTGGTCAAATGTCATGTATGTAGGTCAAAGGTCAAATGAGGTCAAATGTTAACATTTTCTACTGGGGTTATAAGTTTTGAACAAGGAGCCCATTTTTAACCAAACTTGGATGGAAGATGCACAGTAGGGACCTCAGTGTTATTTTGGGGTCAGAGGTCACATATGTAGGTCAAAGGTCAAATGAGGTCAAATGTTAACATTTACCTGCAAGTTTCTACTGGAGTTGGTAACTTTCGAACCATAACCCCATTTGTAACCTATCTTGGATGATAGATGGCTAACCAGGACCTCGATGTTGGTTGCAGTCAAAGGTCATGTTTGTAGGTCAAAGGTCAAGTGCAGTCAAATTACATTTTACCTGCAAGAATGATTACACATGTTGTGGTGAACACATTATGGCTATAGGCTTGCGATTTAATTATATTTTCTCATTTCCTTCCCGTTTTTATGTAATAAGACCTAAATATTTGTATAGACTGCAGATTCTAAGCTTTCATATGATTATATTGAAGATTTATTCCAATTTGAAAATTTATGGTTTTACAATGTACATGTATGTTTATTACCTGAAGGGCTAATTTGGGTGAAATTGAAGGTATCTATGCTTTGCCTTTACATTCTCTCATATTTCAATGAGGAAATATTTCTAAATCATCAGAAAAATTGCATTTTCTTGACTCATTTTAACCTTTTTCAGGTAATCGTAAGCAAGGTTTTTCTTTCTGTTCTAAACATTATTTTTTCTGTCATAAATTGAAATAATGCCATCATTGGAACAAATCTCAGACACTTCATGGTTTGACAGTTTATTTTCTAGTATTTGTAATTTGATCAATGATTTCTGGATTGTTTGTTTTCTAGAGAATACATGTATGTCTATATTAGGTAAAAAGAAAAGGGAAAATGAAAAAAGATGAGCCATGCCTCTGTTATGTTTTATGTGTGTATTTGCGATGTTGCTGAATGTTGTTTATTCCACCATGACTAAAAGACAACAATCTGTGCCACCAGATGGTGCTATTAAACATTAAACAGCATTCAGCAACATTGCAAATATAAAAACTAGCAGTGGCAGGGCTCTTTTTTCATTTTCTGTTTTCTTCTTTAATACCTAATATAGATATATTCTCTAAAAACAGACGGCCCAGAAATCATTTATCGAATTGCAAATACTAGAAAAATCAAATATTGTTTTCCTTCCTCCTTCCCTTATCCGATCTGAAGCATGAATATCAATAAACTGCATAGCTTCAAAAATGGCATTGATCAATACCTGTACTTTCAAATGCAGTCCAATCTGTCATACCTATTTGCATAAGTCATTTCATGGTATTTTGTTCATAGTACATCAAATAAGATCAAACTGATTTTTCAGGGACTGACATTAGTTGTCAATAAACCCAGTTTGCTATTTTTTATACACTCAACTGATACATACTGACTTTCATACTAACCTTCATAGCTACAAACTCTTCCTCCTGTAAGTTCAACTCTCATAGTATAGCCTACTGCTAGTATCCAATTTACCCTTTTTTCTCCTAATGCCCTCTGGAAAAGGCACATTTCTACAATCCAAAACAATAATATTTAAGCAACAATTGTACACAGTATACAAAGTATCCATAAAGTGAATCACCATACTGAGGACTCATCAGGTGTTTGCAGCATCGTATTTAGATGAATGAAAAATAGGGGGGGGGGGGGGGGTTGTTACATTTACCTTATATAATGGGTTCTAATCTCATATGCAACACATAAAACAAGCATGATCGACAAAAAAGGCAACATCTTGACTGAAGATACACACTGGGAATAATACATTTACTATTGGAATAACCTTTTCATCAATCATGAAAAAGAGTAACTTTAGTGAAATATATAAAACACTAAAGCACATGATGATAATATTAAACAATTCAGTAAGTAATACCATTGACTAACCCTGATTCTAATACGAGCAAATTATTTAAAAAAATCTACATTCCCTGTCCAATAACACTTTATAGTGCAGACCTGATTTTTTTTGGGTCAAAATCTACATAAAAACTCTGCCTTACGATATATACAGATCAATCAACCCATCCTGCAAACCATTACTTTTACCTTGTCACTCACATAACTCGTCCCTTTTTTCACGAAGTGACGGATATGAGGAAAAACACAAATTTTCCATTTTGGAATATTTTGCATTTTTACATATCTTTCACTAATGCTTGAACCTCACAGAGTTTCAGACCAATTACGTAATTATGGCAATGAGGTCAGCAAGAAAATACCTAGTAAAAGGGTTTTCTGTTTTCATGAAATGAAGCCGTCCCGTATGTTTTACATGTGAGGCTAAGTTCCCTCACTTTGTGAAAAAAAAAATAAAAGAGAGCGTCCTCGATTTGAACATGTGATCACGCACAATTATGTCAAATGCACGCTTATCAAGTCCCATTTGTTTTACATACGCACAGCTGAGATCCGTCACTTTTTGAAAACAAAATCACAGTGGGTCCTTGAATTTTGTGTTTTCACGAAATGACGGCAATGTTTACAGCTCGTTTCTTATAAACTATAAAAGGAATATGCAGATGATTAATAATGAACATTGTCCAGAATATGCCCTATACCTGGATATAAAATTTATTCACCCTTCATACATTAAAAAGGTTGAGATTGAGGTTTGAATCTTTGAAAGCGATTTACTCAAAACTAACTTTTTTAAAATTGCGCACTCATCCGTCACTGTGAAAACAGGAACGAACTATTTAAACTTTTCCATGCTCCATTTAAATTACAACAGTAATATAAATTACAATCCAATTTCCACCTTCACTGCTTTCACCACCCTTACTTCAGTCCTATGATCATATCCGCTAGACTTTACCAACCCTCACTGAACATCTCTCTGGCACAGCTTCTTACCCACTGTAAGACTCGACCTACACATCAGTGATTATAATATTTTTTAAAGATGCACTGATCTCTAATGTCTCTGAATGTTCTCAATCATCCAGGTATAATAGATCATGAACTATGAAGCTAAAACTTGTCAAGTAGACTTACTTTATTTGTAAGCTGCGACGTTTCACTTCCTCTCCGGGATGCTTTATCAGGCTGACTGGTCTGTGGCCTGTGAGGGGGTAGAGGAACTTCAGAAAATGTTGACAAAATCTTGATATATCAAAACTGATAATATTGTTTAAAGGCATTGGCTAACATTGTCATGATTTTAAAAAAATCTCATTTTGTTACTTAAAAATGGGATAAACATTAGGGTTATAGTGTAAAAATACCAGTGTGAAAGTTTCAGATCATAATATCCACGGGAAGTATTTTTAAATATTAGAAATGTGAACCAATGTTTGAAAAATATACGAGGGTCGGTTGCATAGACCCAACGTCAGGAGTGCGCATGCGCACATGACTCAACGGACCGCACTGTGTGTATTGACGTATCACGTGGCGGAAGGCAAGTAACGGTATTTTTGAATTCGTCCAAACGGTCCTCTTAGTTCAGTGTCTCTCGAGACAAAAGCTAATAAAATCGCGGTTTGCGTCTAATTTACAGCTTTTCCTACCAAATTATGGTTGGTTTCAGGGTTTTTGAGTATAAATACAAGTACTCATACACATGTTTCATCTTAGTTTGAGAATTTTTTAAATCAGCTGCTCACAAAGTTAGCCAATGCCTTTAAGTATCTTCTTACTTTGCATTAAAAATAGTAAAACAATTAAGACTGATAATATTCTTCCACAATCTTCTTCCTTTGAAACTACAAACAATTCACTTTGATAATCCTGATCACTTGCCTTTACATTCTTAACTTAACTTAGAAATATCAACCGATGATCCTTCCTTTTCCTCTAAAAGTGAGTAGATATGAGAGATAACTATAGGGTTAAACCAAAACACCAAGGAAAACAAGTATAAATTATAGTTACAAAACAAAACGTAAATGAGACATTTGAATTCATCACTGGAGACGAATTAGGTGGTCTGTCAAAATCATACTGAGAAGGAATATCACTCCCTGTAAAAAAAAAAAAGACGTCTGAGCTACAACGTACTTGAAGAAGGGTGAAAATCAAGCAGAAATAATGGAGCTGTTGCTCAAAAAAGATAGAAATGTAGAATCAAGATTTGATAAAGACTCAGGTCCCATAGAGAATATACGTAGAATGTGACAACTTGACATGCCTCTATTTATTGTAAAATTGGACTGTGATGATGTCAAAATGAATGAAACATATGACGTCATAAATTCAAAGTCACATTTTTTTAGTTTAGGTGCCGATATCATGACGTCATAGCATTCGACAAATTAAATTTTGTTCATACATTTATATCTACAAGTCATGAACTTTCAGAATATGTAAAAGGATTTGGGGTGACCACCCAGTCTGAGGAGCTATGCCAGATTTTAAAAAGGATTGTTTTTGCGCGTTTTTACATTATTTTCCCCATAGATGCACGCATAGATTTTAAACTTTGGCACGCGTGTACGACCTAATGAGCAGTTGAAATTGATTCTGAATTAATGGAAATTGTCAAGAAAAGTATCAGGATTGCAAGTCGGGTAAAAAAACCAGCATTTTTACGTTTTCTATGGGCTGCACGCGCAAATATGGCACACGTGGACGCGCGCAAATTTTTTAAATGCTTATACAGGCCTGAAGCGTGTGCAAATGAGTTTTAGCTGATTCTGAGCAATTTTGATTTTTGCGCGCACGCTAACGTGCGACGTACGCGTACCCGCGTGTCTAAATGGTAGGAATTCTTTGGACTAATGTGAACTTTAATTATGCCAAATATGAATGAGAAATGATGTTCTGTTATGAAGATATAACCTTTAGGTGATTTTGTCAAAATGGCGCCTAGATGACATCATATTGACTTGATGACTTTGAAAATTTCAGTGAAGAATTGTCTTATAAAGCATTAAGCTCGTGCCGAATTTCATGAAGATTTAACTTTCAGTATTAAAGATATCACGGCCGAAATATAGGTGGAAGATTGGTCTTTAAGGGAAATTACTATTGAAAATTTGGAGCTTGCATGCGACCTTATGGTAAATTGAAATTGATTCTAAATTGTCCAAAATCGTCAAGAAAACTGTCAGGAGTGCAAATCATGCAAAAAATCAGCATTTTTACGCTATGTATATCAAATATGATGCGCACGGACGTTGACGAGCACAAATTTTTGAAATGCTTAAAATGGCCTGAAAAGTGTGCAAAATGAATTTGACACAATTCTGAGCATTTTTAATTTTTGCGCGCGTGCTGATGCGTGGACGTACGCGTACACGCGTGTCTAGGTATCTGGTATTGATTGAATTTAAATTAACTTCAATCATGCCAAATATGAATGAGAAATGAGCATCCGTTATGAAGATATGACCTTAAGGTGATTTTCACAAAATGGTGCCTGGATGACGTCATGATGATCCTATGAACATGAAAATGATTGGAAAATCTAGATCTGACCACTGACCAAATTTTCATGCAATTTGAACCAGCTGATTCTGAGATTTCGACTGCACAAAAAAGTGGGTGGAAGGAATAAAAATAAAGAATAAAAATAAAGAAAGAAAATTTTGACGAAATTAAGAGGTGATCTGTCAGAGATGACAGACCACCTAAATAGTAGGTCCACATCTACTACAGATAAATATTAACAATAAACATAGTAACATACATGTATGTGTGTTCCTGTAAATAAAAAATGAAATAACAAATGAAAATAGCAACAGAAAGAGAGAGAAGTTCAAATAGTCCATAGTGTGGATTTAACTTTAGCAGTGTACCAGCCACTGGGAATAAACTGTTAGTCTTGTGCAAGGCTGTTGAATGCAACTGGTGGAAGGTCCACTGTCATCAACAGTGTGCCATCACTGTGCCAACAGATGGAGCTATTAAACATTAAGAAATTAAACAACATTTAGGAACTACGTACATATCAAAGTTAACATTGGCATAAGTTTGCTGCATGTGTAATATTTTTTTCCTTTACGGAATACCATTTCCTCAAGATCATATGATTAACCAGTTGCATATGGGATTACAGCATTCAGTAGAAAACATTTTAAATAAAAAAGATGAAGCCACAAGCACAAAATCTCTGCACTTCATATATACCACCTAATGAAGCAAGGATATATCTTTATACCCCCCTCAAACAAAGTTTGAAGGGGGTATATAGGAATCGGTGTATGGTCACTTGGTCGATTGCAAATCTTTCAGATCAAACTTCTTCCTCAGTTTTTGAGCAATGCTCATGAAATTTAGCACACACACTGGGGCCTGGGTATTAATCACCTTTAGTGATAATTCTAGTTTCTTAAACCTTTAGATATGATTTGATTTTCCATAGTATCTAATGGCTTTATAGTATCCAATCAGTTAAATGTGGTCCATCACCATCTTTTCTTTGTGTTTTCCATTATGTAGCTCCTGATCCCGTGGAGAATGCTAATACCACTTCCAGCTCATACAACCATGTAGAGATCACATGGTTGGAACCATTCAGCGAATGTGGTGTTCCTAGTTACAACGTATCCTGTAGGTCTGTACTCATCGACCAGTGCGATGTTTCCATGACAGATGTAATAACATGGAGGGAGACAGATGCCACAAGCATCGAGTATGATGACCTGCTGCCATACTCAACGTACGAATTTGCAGTTGTTGCTACTTTGGATGGCTATGATGCAGAAATAGTCTATATGTTCACACACAACTCGACTGAGTCAAGTAAGTTGAGTGTGTTAAGAAATCCATCCTTGTGTGTCATATGCCACTTGCCTGTGTTTGCTTCAGACATGTAGCTACCATATTGCATGCGCATCTTGACATGTGGACCTACGGGCTCAAATTCAGCTGGGACACTGATGTCTTTTATGCCAACATAATCTTCACGGTTTCCACCACTAGCATATAAAAATATGGTAATTATATCATCAAAATAAGATCTGCAAAATACAATTAACTATCTTGCGAGAAGAAATGTTGCATTAATATTGATGATGGCAAATTCTTAAAAGTGGACAACTTTTCCTTATTAACAGTTCCAACTGCAGAGCCTGAAGACTTCAAAGTGGACAGTACAGTGAAGAGGACATTGACCTACAGTTGGAGCATACCCCCATGTGGAAGTCGGAACGGAGCAATAAGTTATAATTATGAATTTAGAGAAGTGGATGGGAATTACAGGGAGAACGATACCCTAATGACCACAAGTAAATCTTTTGATGACTTAGAACATTACATGGAGTACAACTTTACTGTTTGTGCAAGGACAAATGTTGGACCAGGCCCCTGTGTCTCTAACCAAATCCGAACACTACCCAGTGGTAAGACCTGTCATAATACTTTTGCTTGAAAGCCTTCTTGTTTTTAATTATATATATTGTGTTATCTTGTACCATGTGGGTTAAATTTTGCATTATCAAGTCGTAATTTTATTTCATTGTTTTGTTGGTATAGCCATAATTTACAGTCAGTCTTTTAACACTGTCAGGATGTGTGCTGTGATGACATAAATGAGGATGATAATGATAATGATTTGAGCTGTATGAAACAAAGTAAATTTATATCAATTCAATGGACATGTTATTATGTGACTTGTTTTGCAGAGCCTTCTCTTCCTCTAAATGTGGCTAGCAGTGTGGAGTCAACGAACCAGACATATGCCATCATCACTTGGGAGGAACCTGAAGAAATTAATGGTATATTTGTGAGATATGAAGTCCAGAAAAATAATGAAGCAGTCATTGAATTAGGGGAGGATGAGAAAGTTTATACATATTCTTTCTCAGATTTAGAGCCAGACACAGAGTATGATATGAAGGTAAGTTCATTTACTGTGAAAAGGCACTGAAATAGCCGTTTTTCATTTTATGAGCTGTATATTTCAAAATAATTATTTCTTTGCTAAAAATATTGAGTTACTTGTTGTTACGCATATTTATATTAAAATTATTCACCAGTCTAATGATATTGTGGTGCTTTTGTTGAGGCCATATTATTCCTTCAAATTTAATTCAGTAAATGATGATGATGATGCTAATCATAATAGTGAAATAGTGATAATAAAGATGACAAGTTACAAAAAAGTGAGAACCACCCCCATAAAATCATGTCATTTCAGTAACATTTTGTAAATCACTGGTATTGCATTAGAAATAAAAAAATGTTTGAATTTTATGGGGGGGGGGGCAACTTCCCCAGCCCCCATCAATGCACCAGTGCTCCAACAACTGCTACTGCTCCAACAACAAATACTACAACAAAAATGACATTAATGTACTACCACTACTACTGCTATTACTACTACTACTTCTACTGCTACTACTACTGCTACTACTACTACTGCTTCTACTGCTGCTACTACTACTACTACTACTTCTACTACTGCTACTACTACTACTACTACTTCTACTACTACTACTACCACCACTACTACTGCTACTACTACTACTACTACTACTACTACTACTACTACTACTACTACTGATACTACTGATACTACTACTACTACTTCTACTACTACTACTACTACTACTACTACTTCTGCTACTACTAGTACTACTGCTACCACTGCTACTATTGCTACTACTGCTACTACTACTACTGCTACTACTGCTACTACTACTACTGCTACTACTACTGCTACTACTACTGCTACTACTGCTGCTATTACCAGCACTACTACTGCTACTACTACTGCTACTTTTGCTTCTACTATTGCTACTACTACTACTTATACTACTACTACTACTACTACTACTACTACTACTACTACTACTGCTACTACTACTACTACTACTACTACTACTACTGCTACTACTACTACTACTACTACTGCTACTACTGCTACTACTACTACTACTACTACTACTACTACTACTACTACTACTTCTGCTACTACTAGTACTACTGCTACCACTGCTACTATTGCTACTACTGCTACTACTACTACTGCTACTACTACTGCTACTACTGCTGCTACTACCAGCACTACTACTGCTACTACTACTGCTACTACTACTGCTACTTTTGCTTCTACTATTGCTACTACTACTACTTATACTACTACTACTACCACCACTACTACTGCTACTACTACTACTACTACTACTGCTACTACTACTACTACTGCTACTACTACTACTACTACTACTACTACTACTACTACTACTACTACTGCTACTACTACTACTTCTGCTACTACTAGTACTACTGCTACCACTGCTACTATTGCTACTACTGCTACTACTACTACTGCTACTACTACTGCTACTACTGCTGCTACTACCAGCACTACTACTGCTACTACTACTGCTACTACTACTGCTACTTTTGCTTCTACTATTGCTACTACTACTACTTCTACTACTACTACTACCACCACCACCACCACTACTACTGCTTCTACTACTACCACCACCACCACTACTACTATTAGGCCTACTACTGCCACCACCACTACTACTACTACCACCACCACCACTACCACTACCACCACCACTACCATTTACCACTACCACTATCGTAACTATCGCTACCACTACCACTACCACCACGCCTACTGATAAATGATAACAAAATGATGTCAATACTGTCATCATGATGATTATACTTCTACTGTACTTTCTTGGGTAAGCAATTAATAAAAATGAGAAAAATAACAAGAAAACACAGGATGCCGGAGTAGTCCTACATGTAACAGCTTGGATGTGTTCAGCGTGATTGTGGGTATTTTCAACAGGAAAGTGAAAATTGTCATCTTGCACTATCCTGTTGTATTCATTCTTCTATATTGTCTAGTATATCATCCCACACATGGAATACAAGGCCCATGAAAAAATCAACACTGAAAAATGTTTTGAACAATAAAGAAAGCACCTATGAAAATTGAATTCAAATTACTCTTCTTCACTACTTTTTTGTCAAGGTGCGTGCTGTAAGCAATGGTGGGGAAGGTGATTGGGCTTCTACCATCGTCAGAACTACACCGATACCAGGTAGTGTATCACAATGCTTTAACATGTTTAATATAGAGGATAAGGTTATTGTGAGAAGGTATTCTTGACCAAACAATTACATTCAGAAAAGGAAGGAACAGTAGAACTTGTATAGCTACAATTTTTTTGGTGTTCCAAAACAACATACGGATTCACGGTCTTGTTTTTTTTAGTTGAAAGTTTAAAAAAGCAGTATATCTTTGCAGGTGGCAGATATATTCATACTTGCATGTATAGTAAATGTGATCACTTTTTTTATCTAGTACAATTACATATTTACATATATTTGGAATGAGATGTCAAAATGTTCCTCATGGAAAACACTTTACCACTTTTTCATGTACTGCATAATGTGATTAAGAACCAAAAGTGTTGTAATTTCACAAAATATATTTCCATAAACAAATGATTTGCCACATGTGTTTATTCATTGATTTTGTCCCTCTAAATTGCTTTAAATATTATACGTCACATAGAAAAAGCTTATATTTACATAATGCAAAAAATCATTGACCCTATACAAAAATTAACTGCTTTAAAGGGCATGGTCCAAACTGTAGCCCAAGATGATTTCAAAACTGTATAAATGTGCCCTTCATCGCAGTCTCAAGATCCTGAGGAACTATAATTCTAATTGTTAAAAATAAGCAATCA
>JAPZVO010001213.1:0-15000 GCA_029962745.1 Echinometra lucunter | reverse complement strand
TTTCATCAAAATTGGCCAAAAACTGATTTTCATTGATTTTTATAACTATTAAGCCTTCCAAATTCTGCAACCTTGACAAAAATAACCTTTATTAAGCATTTCCAGGTGGGGAAAATGTATGTTTTTTGCTATTTATTCAGTATGATATACTACTTGATTTACCTAGTGGTCTAAGAGGTATTTTTCATATTCACCACCCTACATGTAATGACAGGGGGGGGGGGGTGAAAAATATCCTGCGCACTTGACGATTTAACAAGATTGTCGATTGCGTCAAGTTATCAAAGATTTTTTGGCACACTGATATTATTTCAATTTCCCATATTTTTAAGCTAAAAATCTGACAAACTAGTTCTAAAGTTCCGTCCCTCACAGGAACAATAATTTTGGCTTTGGCCCAACTGAACACCTAAGTTGTTTACCGCAGCCTATTTTATAGCCTTTGATGATAATTGCTTTCATCAAACTTTGTGATAACGTTGTGAAAAGGGGCAAGAAGGAAAGTGTAGTTTTCATATTTGGATAAATTTATAAGTTAATTTCTTCACTTACAAACAAATGTGGTGTACGGTCATACTACTGCATACTGATCACTCGGTTCGGTGTAAAAATGTCAGAGGTAAAAATGTCAGAGGTAAAAATGTCAGAGGTAAAAATGTCAGAGGTAAAAATGTCAGAGGAAAAAATGTCAGAGGTAAAAATGTCAGAGGTAAAAATGTCAGAGCTAAAAATGTCAGGTAAAAATGTCAGAGGAAAAAATGTCAGAGGAAAAAATGTCAGAGGTAAAAATGTCAGAGGTAAAAATGTCAGAGGTAAAAATGTCAGGAGAAAAAATGTCAAAGATAAAAATGTCAGCTCTGAAAATGCCGAAGTGAACGTGTTACAAGTACTATAAGAATATTGAATTTGAAATTAGGAAGAGCACTAGACATTCAAAAAAGAATTGATACTGTATAAATGGAGTGATCACAATAATACTGCTCTCTGTAAAAGTGTGTATGTTCAGTCACTCGAATGGCCTTCCTGTCATACTCATTTGATGTGAAAGTGATAATGTTGCCCCAATTGAGACAATCTTGCTTTGGCCGGGAGAACATCCTGGTATGTGCGCATTGCCCAACAATGTTTTGATCTTCCGAAAACTTGTTTAGCCGAGTCCAAATATAGCAGCAAACGAATGCCCAGTTCCCTCTGTGTTTAAGATTTGGCCGCTTGACATGCATTGCACTGTGAAACATATTTGTGACAATTTCAGCAAGCGATAAGTAAATCGCGCCTTTTGGGTAAGAAACCTAGCATGGGATGATGTTTCTTTGTGAGATTAATGGGAAAATAAGTTACAGGCTTAAAGATCTTAAGTGGAATGTCAGAATGGTAGAGTAAGTTAAGAGGGGATATCCACGTTCGATGTTCTCTCTAAATTCCTTAGGTTGGAAATCAATCTAAAAATTGTGGTTTGGGCCAATCCAAAATTAGATTGAGAAAAAGGTTGACTTCTAAATCTATTAGATTGAGATTTTCAATCTAATTTACGATTGGTCCCTCATCTCAATCTAAGGAATTTAGAGAGTGCATAATTAATATGTCAACACAATAATCTAATTGAGTAATCATTTTTAAAAGTTGTAAATTCCGCAGCGTATCGGATGAAATAATACAAAAGTTTGAGAAATAGATCGAATTAACGATTAAATTTTGCTTACTTCATATTCTTCCTTTATTCTGAGGACAATAATATTGAAGCATTCGTTCACGTGTACCACGCTTGATTGGAGTAGGGCAGGGGGAGCTTATGAAGAGGAATGTGCATATTAAAATCGCTCACTCGTGTGGAATGTATGTTTGTGGTCAGCTACTCATGTTACCAACCCAGTTTTTTCCCACTATCGTTTTTACAATGCCCGTCCCCGCGGTGAAAACGAGGGCAATGCCCAAATGCGCGCATACCAAAATGTTCACCCCGCCAACACCATAACCGTTATTTCCAAATGGCCAAGATAATTGGCATTCAAGTAGACAAAGTATGTTTACAGAACAATATATCGCACCCGGATATCGCACTCTCCATAATTTCTATAATTCAATATTTGTACCTGAAACATGTCACTTAAACATTTCCAAATCTGACATTCCTCAGACATTAATTTCTTACCTCTGACATTTTTACCTCTGACATTTTTTCCTCTGACATTTTTACCTCTGACATTTTTACCTCTGACATTTTTACCTCTGACATTTTTACCTGGCACCGATCACTCATACTTAGAGGGTACGACTTTAATTATTTTGATAAACCCTTACATTTGTCACATCACATTTTTGTGGGACAGCAGATTGGTTATTCCTGTTTTGGCTTTTGGGGTGACACTTTATCAGAGCCTAGTGTTGTGTCTTACTCAAGAAGTTACCCCTATAATTGAAAAAGAGAACTGTTTTATCATTCCACAAACCATGCAAACAGGTAAAAACATTTTTAAGACTGGAAGTTACTTATTTTATGTTTGCAACTTGCAAGTCAAGGGGTTGTAGATTGATGTAGTTTTATTTATTGTTTTATTTATTGTTTTAAAGTGAAAGAGACGGCATGAAAAGACTACCAGAAACAGTCGAGACTATAATCATGTTAATTTGTATATCCGAGAACTGAATACCTCCATTGGTTACTGTAGCCTATTTACTAGTTCTAACATTGATTTGTTGATCATTTGTTTTCATCAAATTTAAGTGATCTCCTTGTGATAATGCAACATTTCAAAGGCATTCGGGGCTGCAACAGGAAAAGAACGAAAAATCATAATTTGAATTGTTCACATTTTTACGAGAAATGTTAATGATTTTTAATGACAAAAGAAATAGTCTAAAGATCAGTATGTATGGTCTAGTGCCTTATTTTGGCATGCAATTGTATGTTTCTCAATCATAGAATTCATCATACTATATCAGCCACAAGATTAATGACAATCATGACAATTGCATGTCAAAATTAGGCAAGGGACTTCTCTTGTCATTAAAAAAAGTCAATATTACTTGTTAAAAATGTGAAACACCCAAATTATGAGCTGTTCTTTTTTTTTCTTCTTCTTTATGCAGCTCTAATATTGCTAACATGCAGTAAGTTTGGTGTATAACAAAACTTGGTTTAATAAAACTAAGTTTCAGCTTTCAATGATGCTAATGTTCTGAATGAAGTATGTAGTGTGTTTTCAAAACTTTGTTTATTAAAATCTGAAACAGAAGAACAATAGTGTACTGTGTTATAAATTGCTGTATCGAAAATTGGAAATGCTCAAAATTCTGATGACAGGTGCTGTCAGAAGTGAAAGAAATACTTACGAAGACACTCAACATCTGATAAATATATTACTAGTGGACAAAGGTTGATAAAAAACACTCCATTGTTACTAAAATAAAATCCATCATTTAGCCATATTGTGCAACAATTTGATCTACTGGGGATCTACTACCTAACAAATGAGTAAATAAAAGCTCAATATATATCCAAATAAAACCCAACAAATAGTAAGAAAATGCTCAACAATGCTCAATAAACTAGGCGCAGAAAGCAACAGTTGCTTAGTAAATACTCAACAAATGAGAAAGACAATACTCAACAAATAATGAAAATGACATATTTCAGCAATATTTGGTATTTTAAAAACCCAACACATGAGTAATAGAATGCTCAACACATAATGAAACCTCGTATTTAAGCAATTGCTGGGTTTTAAATGCCCAACAAATGGTTATTGAAATGCTTAACACTTGATAAAAGATACGCGCAATTAAGCAATAGTTGATATAAAAATTACACAATAGATGGTGAAATCAAGACGTTCACCTGTTGAGTAATTGTAATTGCTCAACATCTGAGTGACAGCAATTACTCAATTGTTGGTGGAAACGTGTTACCCAACACTGTTGGTGATTTATTATTCAACAGTTGAGTTGCAGCCTCCTTGAGCAACGTTGTGTAAAATGTTGAGCAAAATTTTACTCAATATTTTTGCAGTGTACTACTACTACTACTACTACTACTGCTACTACTACTACTACTACTACTACTACTACTACTGCTGCTGCTGCTGCTACTGCTACCACGGCCACCACCACCATAACCACAACCACCACCACCACCACCACCACCACTACTACTACTATTAATCCGACGTCCAGTGACAAAAGGGAGCAACTCTGATTTTTCATGGATTGTTTTCTTGATTTTGTATGCTCTACACACCCTTAAAACAAATCAGTTAAAAATGACTAGATCAAAGGGTCAGCTGGGTGGAACTAAAATACTAGTCATTTTCAAAACTGTATTTTCATCATTTGTGAATATTTTATAGTCGTATTTTGGCTAGATCTCGGTCATTTTTTTTTTTTTTTTACTAAAATACAGGAACTTTTATGGCTACATAATTATATTAGTTGCACCCAGCTGACCCATAATCTAGTCATTTAACCAATTTGTTTTTAAAGCTCATGATGATGAAGAAACTTAGGTCACATGACGCCCAAATTTTCGAATATTATAGACATATCAAAAGGAAGCAACTCCATATTTTCTTCACTTACTAAGAAACTCATAATACACAGTTGCTTCGTTCTGTCACTGGATGGCAGTGTTATCATCACTACTATGTACTCCTTATTATGCCAAAATGTTTTCACGAGACTTGCTACCAAAGAAATTAAGATATTCTGCATGATTATATTTCTAATCTCAAACCCAGTGGTGTTTTACTGCCACTGCCCGCAAGCGAGGCATTTCCTTCGGTGCGACGATTTATTGTAAATACCAATCTGAATTTGCTATTTATTGTTTTCTCTATAAAGGCGCTTTAACGCGAAGGATATGAAGAATGACTATATGCTAATAAGGGGGGAAAAAAACGAAGGTGAAGCGGTTCTCAGAAGTCGAGCCTATATTCACTCGAATTTAAGCGGGATTTAAAGGAGAGTAAAAATGTTCTAGACATATATCAATTAAAAGTTAATTCTATATCATGCTCATATTATGTTTCGCGTCTGTCTTTGTTGTGTGGGAGCGTAGAATTGATGAGAACACATACACTCATGCTATTACAACAAGAAGAGAGAGGGGAGAGAGAGAGAAGGGGTATAGAGAAAGAGGAAGAGGGATAAAAGGGGCTGCTGGAGACGAATTGGAAAGAGGAGAACGAAAGATGGAGAGAGAGAGAGAGAGATGGAAATGTGGGCATGGTCCCCGGGGGGGGGGGGGGGTACTCGACCCCAAAAGTGGTAGGTATGTGCCGCGGGCGAGACAAAAACGGGGGCTTTGGCACGGGCTTATTGTGAAAAGGAGGGTCTTCGGAACGGGCTTCGGAACTACAAATGTTTGTGAAAACGGGGGTCTTTGGAACGGTTCGCCTGCGTGTGAGTGCGTATGTATCCCTATGGAACGGGTACACGTGCATGCAGCTAGCCCGGCGGCGAATTTTTTTTCCGTGCATGGAAACGCAAATCCTCCTTGTGCGCATGTGCGTGGACTTGATTTCTTGCTGGACCTTTCCATAGGCAATCCACGCAATCCCATTGACTGTCACGTACGACTCATTGACGATGGTTAGTACTCTTCGCGCGCAGACCCTATCGCTGATACTTGTTGCGTTCGCGCAGGCACAGATTTTTCTCTCTTTCCCCAATAATGCTCATTCTTTCTCTCTCTCTCTCTCCAATGTGCTCGCACTCTCTCTGTCACTCTGTATTAGTACTACTAGTACTTATTTCAAATGTTCTGCTGAGGGCCAGAAAGCCATTAACTAAAAGCACAACAAATGCTCTTAATTCTGGCTCTCAACCAACTATGGGATCGATGTTGCTTGTACATAGTGAGGGGAGTCTAACGCTGGAAAAGTATCGAGTCAAAATACTAAATGTACAGTTGAAAATATAACTGTATTTCCAAGTGTAAGGAACAGGTATCCATCACACCACCAGAAACATAAAGGTCTTTACCAAAAAACAAACAAAACAGCTTAAACAACAAAGAAAGAGGATGGCAGCTCAGAAAGTACCTCTTCTCTGCCAAAGCAGAATATAAGATTAATCAGGCAGATTAAGATTGCAATCGGTTGCTTATCTCCACATCATTTTCATATTTATTTAA
Organism: Echinometra lucunter; assembly: GCA_029962745.1. Lineage (NCBI taxonomy): Eukaryota > Metazoa > Echinodermata > Echinoidea > Camarodonta > Echinometridae > Echinometra > Echinometra lucunter. The sequence goes on along the minus strand of JAPZVO010001213.1, from coordinate 8,870 downwards.
TTAAAAATGATGTTTTCTCTTAATTTCGTTTATAAAAGTGCAACTACACACACCACACTGACTATACATTAAATGTAGGCCAGTAATATAGGCCTACATAACAAAAAGGTATATTAGAAGGACAATCTTAGGGTTGCATTTTACATCGACTGTTTTTGGCAATGAAGAATATGAAATGTACAATGCAGTTACAATATAATCGTTAAAGGGTCTGTTTTTTTTTTTTTTTTAAATATCTTTTCAATTCAACTGCACTGGATACCTGTTGCTTACACTTTGAAATACAATTATATTTTCAACTATACATTTAGTATTTTGACTCAATACTTTTCCAGCGGTAGACTCCCCTCACTATGTACCACTCTACAAGCAACATCGATCTCATAGTTGGTTGAGAGCCAGAAGGGCATTTGTTGTGCTTTTAGTAAATGGCGTTCTGGCCCTCAGCAGAACATTTGAAATAAAACTAGTAGTACTAATACAGAGTGACAGAGAGAGTGCGAGCACATTGGAGAGAGAGAGAGAGAAAGAATGAGCATTGTTGGGGAAGGAAAGAAAAATCAGTGCCTGCGCGAACGCAACAAGTATCACTGATAGGGTCTGCGCGCGAAGACTACAAACCGTCGTCAATGAGTCGCATGTGACAGTCTATGGGATTGCGTGGATTGCCTATGGAAAGGTCCAGCAAGAAATCAAGTCCACGCACATGCGCGCAAGGAGGATTTGCGTTTCCATGTACGGAAAAAAAATCGCCTTCGCGAATTTTTTTTTTTTTTACTCGACCCCAAAAGTGGTAGGTATGTGCCGCGGGCGAGACAAAAAACGGGGGCTTTGGCACGGGCTTATTGTGAAAAGGAGGGTCTTCGGAACGGGCTTCGGAACTACAAATGTTTGTGAAAACGGGGGTCTTTGGAACGGTTCGCCTGCGTGTGAGTGCGTATGTATCCCTATGGAACGGGTACACGTGCATGCAGCTAGCCCGGCGGCGAATTTTTTTTCCGTGCATGGAAACGCAAATCCTCCTTGTGCGCATGTGCGTGGACTTGGATTTCTTGCTGGACCTTTCCATAGGCAATACACGCAATCCCATAGACTGTCACGTACGACTCATTGACGATGGTTTGTAGTCTTCGCGCGCAGACCCTATCAGTGATACTTGTTGCGTTCGCGCAGGCACTGATTTTATCTCCTTCCCCAATAATGCCCATTCTTTCTCTCTCTCTCCAATGTGCTTGCACTCTCTCTGTCACTCTGTATTAGTACTACTAGTACTTATTTCAAATGTTCTGCTGAGGGCCATAAAGCCATTTACTAAAAGCACAACAAATGCCCTTCTGGCTCTCAATCAACTATGAGATCGATGTTGCTTTTACGTGAGGGGAGTCTACCGCTGGAAAAGTATCGAGTCAAAATACTAAATGTATAGTTGAAAATATAATTGTATTTCCAAGTGTAAGGAACAGGTATCCATCACATCATTAGAAACATACAGGCCTTTAACAAAAAAATGACCCAACAACAACAGCTTAAACAATAAAGAATGAGGATGGCAGCTCAGAAAGTTTCGTACCTCTTCTCTGCCAAAGCCAAATATAAGATTAATCAGGCAGCTTAAGATTGCAATCGGTTGCATATCTGCACATCAGTTTCATATTCATTTCATTAAAAATTATGTTTTCTCTAATTTTCGTTTATAAAAGTACAACCACAAACACCACACACGCTACACATTAAATGTAATATATGCCTACATAACAAAAAGGTATATTAGAAGGGCAATCTAAGAGTTGTATTTTACATCGACTGAGTGTTTTTGACAATGAAGAACATGAAATACTAATCAATTGCTTCGTGTTCAATGGCTGCAGAATTGGGCAGCACGATTAGTGTTATAGGTTTCCAGGGATCATCCTTCTCGACCACTTTTGAGTTCACTGCACTGGCTTCCTTTGAAACAAAGAATATTTTTCAAATTACTTGTGTTTGTGTACAAAATACTTAATAATCAAGCTCTAAAGTATTTGGGTCGTTGTTTGAATTTATACACACCCACCAGAGCACTGAGGTCAGCCGGTGATCCTCTTCATCTTACACATTCAGTTACTCATACATTAGCTGGTGATAGGACATTTACTGTGTCAGCTTCAAAACACTGAAATGATTTGCCACTCACAATTAGTCTCTCCATCAATTACAATATTCAGAAAGGCATTGAAATCCCATCTTTTTTGCAGTTTGTAGTTTAGGATTTCCATATGATTAATTTCGTAATTATAATTACATGTATTTGCACTGTTTGACTTATTGTAAGCGCTTTGGGCCTTATGGGAAAAACGCAGTATAAATGATAAGTAATAACAATAATGATAATAAAATGTACATTGCGGTAACCGCAACCGTTATAATATAAACGTTAAAGTGTCTGTGTTTTTTTTTAATCTTTTCAATTCAACTAAAATAGAAAAAGATTGTACTGATGATATTATAAAAAATGCATACAAAATAATAACTAACTACCTATACTACTACTACTACTACTACTACTACCACTACCACTACTACTACCACTACTACTACTACTACTACTACTACTACTACTACTACTGCTACCACTACCACTACTACTACTACTACTACTGCTACTACTACTACTACTACTACCACCACTACTACTACTACTACTACTACTACTACTACTACTACTACTGCTACTACTACTACTACTACTACAAGGCTACTACTGTACTACTGCTAGTACCACCACTACCACTACTACAACTAGTACTACCACCACCACCACCACCACCACCACCACTATTACTACTAGTACTACTACTGCTACTACTACTACTACTACTACTACTACTACTACTACTGCTGCTGCTGCTGCTGCTGCTGCTAAAACTACTGCTACTACTGCTACTACTGCTACTGCTACTTCTACTACTAGCAGTAGCAGTAGTAGTAGTAGTAGTGCTGCTGCTGCTACTGCTGCTACTACTACTACTACTACTACAATACTACTACTACTACTACTACTACTACTACTACTACTACTGCTACTACTAATACTAATACTACTACTACTACTACTACTACTACTACTACTACTACTATTACTAGGCTACTACTATACTACTACCACTACTACTACTACTACTACTGCTGCTACTACCACTACTACTACTACTACTACTACTACTACTACTACTACTACTACTACTATTACTACTACTACTACTACTACTACTACTACTACTACTACTACTACTACTAGGCTACTACTATACTACTACTACTACTACTACTACTACTACTGCTGCTACTACTATTACTACTACTACTACTACTACTACTACTACTACTACTACTGCTGCTACTACTGCTACCACTACTATTAAGGCTACAACACTAGGCTACTTCTGCCACTACTGCTATACTACTACTACTACTACTGCTGCTGCTGCTACTGCTGCTGCTGCTACTACTACTACTACTACTACTACTTCTACTAGCACACACCAACAAAAGTTATTGGCATAGCCTATCTAAGAGTTGTAACTTGTATAAAAAGAATGTTTTCGACTTACTAATTCTTTATAATCACCTGCAGTACTAAAAAAATAGTATCCTCTAAACTGCTATAAATTATCCTCTGGATTGTGTGGCATTGAACACCAAAGTTTGGAAGAATAATTACTAAATAACCAAAAAGAAAAACTACAAAAAGAAGAAGAAGAAGAAGAAGAAGAAAAAAACTCAGCGTGGGTAGAGTGGCCCTATACTGTTAAATTTGTCTACAATGGATGGCAGCAGAGTTATACTTTATTATAGATCTAAGCCTATGTACCTACTTTTTTTAGGGGGGGGGGGGGGCTTCGAACACTAAGCAAAATTCTTTGTTTAATTTTAATGTCTGTGTAGGTCTATCTACAATTCTTTGTTTACTCAGGTTATAGGCCTTTTGGGGTCTGCCCTTCTGCGCTGCTTTGACATAAGGAAGCAAGTGACGTGACATCCAAATTTCCCTAAATTTTAGTTGATATTTCATATTTCATCTAATACGAAAAATGGAAAATTGAATAATTCATTCTTATCATTTATGTTCATTCACAAAGTAAAACATATACAATGGTATAGTGTATATATGTTAAACTAATATTGTTTGCATTATTATATCATGCAAATTTCATTGTAGGCCTACTTGTTTTGGAAATGAATAAATATGATTTTGACAATTTAAATATGCTTTTCCTCCAGGCCAAATTTATAAATAAACCCCTGCTTGTGAGATATGTTAGATCTGTATGCTATGGTGTATAGTAGTAGTAGTAGTAGCAGCAGCAGCAGCAGCAGTAGTAGTAGTAGCAGCAGCATTAGTAGTAGAAGTAGTAGTAATAGTCACAGTAGTAGTATTAGCCTGTTGTAGCTTTATTAGCAGTAGTATAGTCATATTACCCTGTAGTAGTAGTAGTATTAGCAGTAGTAGTGGTAGTAGTAGTGGTAGTAGTAGTGGTAATAGTAGTATTAGTAGTGGTAGTAGTAGTGGTAGTAGTAGTAGCAGCAGTAGTGGTAGTAGTAGTAGTAGTAGTATAGTAGTAGTAGTAGTAGTAGTAGTAGTGGTAGTAGTAGTAGTGTTAGTAGTAGTAGTGGTAGTAGTAGTAGTGGTAGTAGTAGTGGTAGTAGTAGTAGTAGTAGTAGTAGTAGTAGTAGTAGTAGTAGTAATAGTAGTAGTGGTGGTAGTGGTGTTGGTGGTGGTAGTAGTAGTGGTAGTAGTAGTAGTAGTAGTAGTAAGTAGTAGTAGTAGTAGTAGTAGTGGTAGTAGTAGTAGTAGTAGTGGTGGTAGTAGTAGTAATAGTAGTAGTAGTAGTAGTAGTAGTGGTAGTAGTAGTAGTAGTGGTATTAGTAGTAATAGTAGTAGTGGTAGTAGTAGTAGTAGTAGTAGTGGTAGTAGTAGTAGTAGTGGTAGTAGTAGTAGTAGTAGTAGTAGTAGTAGTAGTAGTAGTAATAGTGGTAGTAGTAGTGGTAGAAGTAGTAGTAGTAGTGGTAGTAGTAGTAATAGTAGTAGTGGTAGTAGTAGTAGTAGTAGTGGTAGTAGTAGTAGTAATAATAGTAGTAGTAGTGGTGGTGGTGGTGGTGTTGGTGGTAGTAGTAGTAGGTTGGTAATTAGTCATCGTTTTGTATACATTATTTTTTTAATAATATCATCAGTATGATTTTTCCTGTTACAGTTGCATTTAAAAGATATTTAAAAAAAAAAACAGACCCTTTAACGATTATATTATAACTGCACTGTACATTTCATATTCTTCATTGCCCAAAACAGTCGGTGTAAAATGCAACCCTGAGATTTTCTTTCTAGTATACCTTTTTGTTATGTAGGCCTATATTACTGGCCTACATTTAATGTGTAGTCAGTGTGGTGTGTGTGGTTGCACTTTTATAAACGAAAATAAGAGAAAGCATCATTCTTAATTAAAGAAATATGAAAATGATGTGGAGACATGCAACCGATTGCAATCTTAAGCTGCCTGATTAATCTTATATTCTGCTTTGGCAGAGAAGAGGTACTTTCTGAGCTGCCATCCTCTTTCTTTGCTGTTTAAGCTGTTGTTGTTGTTTGTTTTTTGTTAAAGGCCTGTATGTTTCTGGTGGTGTGATGGATACCTGTTCCTTACACTTGGAAATACAATTATATTTCAACTATACATTTAGTATTTTGACGCGATACTTTTCCAGCGTTAGACCCCCCCCCCCCCCACTATGTACCACTATGTACCCCAAAGCAACATCTCATAGTTGGTTGAGAGTCAGAATTAAGAGCATTTGTTGTGCTTTTAGTTAATGGCTTTCTGGCCCTCAGCAGAACATTTGAAATAAGTACTAGTAGTACTAAGACAGAGTGACAGAGAGAGTGCAAGCACATTGGAGAGAGAGAGAAAGAATGAGCATTATTGGGGAAGGAGATAAAATCAGTGCCTGCGCGAACGCAACAAGTATCACTGATAGGGTCTGCGCGCGAAGACTACAAACCATCGTCAATGAGTCGCATGTGACAGTCTATGGGATTGCGTGGATTGCCTATGGAAAGGTCCAGTAAGAAATCAAGTCCACGCACATGCGCACAAGGAGGATTTGCGTTTCCATGTACGGAAAAAAAATCGCCTGCGGGCCGCTTTTCACCAAAAATGCAGCTCATTGTACATAGCGGATCAATGCGGCCGGAACGGTGTAAGGAAAAACATGCGAAGCTTTAGAACGGATTTCTCTCTTTTTTTTTTCTCGATAAGAAGAAAATGCTATGCTTTGGGACGGCTTTCTTTGTTCTTTTTCTCAATAAGATAAAAATGCTATGCTTTTGAACGGAAATTTGAGTGTAAAAATGGGGGTCTTCTCCGCGGCACATACCCAGCACGCATTATATACTGAGTGCCCCCCCCCCGGGGGGGGGGGGGCATGGTGGGCAGCATGATAAGGGGGGGGGGGGGGGTTGTGTGAGAATTTTAGTTGAATTTTGGAGTTGTCCTAGTTCACTGCCTGGGCTGTTTCCGTATCGCGTATACACCATCAACGTTCATAACAGCGACAGTCGCTTTCTTTTTTCGAGAGGTGGATTTTCGGGGATCGCGCGATTAGTGGAGTACAGCGCTGTGTGGAGAGTGCGGCGCAATGAACAAGGTTAGCTGAAGGGGGGGGGGGAGAAAAGAAAAAGGGACAGAGTCTGGGGAGCATTTCATGAAAGGACTTGTCGGATGTTTTATCCGACAGTTGCCATAGTAACGATGCTTCTCAGCCAATCAAAATCAAGGAAAGATGTCAGATCTGACAACTTGTCAGACAACAAATGTTGATGAAACGCTCCCCTGGACTAGAGTTGTCCCTGATTCGAGTCCAATGAAGTTACGAGACCATGCAGCTCTAACACAGAGCCATCACAAAAGCAAACGCAAGCAGAGCAACAATGACAAACGACCCGAACTCTCTGAACGATAATCGAATATCCTTGAAGGGAGGGAAGGTCGGAAGACGCATCTCTCATGTTAGGAAGGAGGATTGCCCATTAATAATCCCCGACTAATCTCATTTTAATCCTTCAATATTAAACGGATGATCTAATCGGGTAGGCCACAAGCCTGACAAGAGGACTTCTTCGGAAGCTGGATGCCGTCAGCCGGGTAAGTGACAAATCAGGGCCCGAGACTGAAAGAGAGAGAGGGAAAGAAGGCAAGTAAAGAGGAAAAGAGGACGGACATAGAAGAAGAAAGGTACGACGACGACGACGACGAAGAAGAAGAAGAAGAAGAAGAAGAAGAAGAAGAAGAAGAAGAAGAAGAAGAAAGAAGAAAAAGAAGAAGAAGAAGAAGAAAAAGAAGAAGAAGGAGGAGGAGGAGTAAGAAGAGATTTAAAAGAAGAAAAGGAAAAAAAGAAGAAAAAGGAGAAAAAAGAAAGAGAAAGAGAGATGGAAAGAGATGGAAAGAAGATGAAAAGAATATTTGTGGGAGTGAAAGAGAAAGATGAGTTGGAACTTACTGAGAGACAGATATAGAAAGGGACAGAGAAAAGGAAAGAGAAAAATACACAAAGACAAATAGATACAGAGAGATAGAGAGAGAGATAGAGAGAGAAAGAGAGAGGGGGGCGAAGAAGAATGTAGAGAAAGACAGAAATACACAGGGATAGAGAAAGAAGAGAGAGAGAAAGAGAGAAGTAAATTGAGAAGCCATGAAAGAGAAAAAAAGAGAGACAGAGAGCTATAGGGGGAGAGGAGGCATAACAAAGGGGAGACACAGACACAGGTTGGGAGTTTGAGAGTTTAGAGTAGATAAGTGGATATTTGGGAAGAATTAGGATGGCAACGAGGGAGTCGTGACGTTCATTTTTCTGATCAATTTTTCTTAGATCGTGCAGAGACGAAAAAGATCAAAGCATGACTCAGTTTAAGCAGTATTAATTCAAACGCTGAAATGGAAAAGAAACTCATCACTTTGTGAGAGAGATACGTGTAAAGTGACCCGACTGGTTAGCGCCCGAGTAACATAGATTTCAGGTTTCAAGCTCAGGTTTTATTTCCAACATAACACGAGACATAATATATATATATATATATATATATATATATATATATATATATATATATATATATATATATATAATTATATATATATATATATATATATATTTTCTTAACAAAAATATCGTAAATTAACCTACATCCTTTTCTCTCTCTCTCTCTCTCTCTCTCTCTCTCTCTCTCTCTCTCTCTCTCTTTAAATATAAAAACAAAATAGATGTCTGCTTGACACATTGTATTTAAAAAAGGAAATTGATATTGGAAAGGAGAAATCCACGAGAAAGCAATGCTTGTAATTACGTGGATTTCTCAAGAAAGGAAAAGGAAAGTAAGGAACAGAAAACAGAAGAGAAAACAGAACAGATATTGAAATGATACAGAGCTAATTTAGGTAAAACAGCAGTACAGTTGCAGGTTCAATCACACAGTGAGGACTCCGCCGGACGAAGGATGCGTATATTATTAGATGCGTAGATTATACGACTATACACCTGCAGATAGCCTACATCGTCATAATGCTACGTAAGGTAAAATATTTGGGTAAAACTAACAACGCGGTAACAAGTATCTTGTACTATCTACTTCCTCCTTCTATTCTTCTGCAAAATTGTCAGGTTGTTGCGTAACACTTGTCCAAAAGCTTTAAACTTACAGCGATAAATGGGTGAGTGAATAGGGTGGTCGCCGTTTTACACAGGTCACTGTACAGTCTAATCCCTTATAATGATAAATGCCAAGTCACCGCCCCACCCCTAACTGAGTTGTGTCACGTTGATATTGGGTGGGGAGAACGTGCAGT
>JAPZVO010001212.1:0-20463 GCA_029962745.1 Echinometra lucunter | reverse complement strand
CAGTATTCATGAGTTGATTTTTTAAACCTACAATATCATACTTTACTTCTTTCCTGCCCACTGTAAAAACCATCGTCTCAACGTGTTGCATTAACATGTAACTTGACCTGCGTTAAAAGTCAGGTTTTATACATCTTTCAAAATAAACTTTTACATACTTTGAGCTATCATCTCAGAGTCCTCATGCGGGCGTTTGATATAACGGTTACAGGCCATGCGTTGGATGTTATTATTATACTACGACCTCTTGATTTCGATTGTGGAATCTTTTTATTCTTGACAATGGTGTAATAACTCTGTCGTATAGTTTGATAGTGTTGTGTCCAGCACTTGATTTGAATTTGTATTCGATTTATTTCTATTTTATTTGTTTCCCCGTTCGATTTAAATTTTTTTAAACAATGAGATACCAAACATGGGTGTCGATTTGTGCTCGTGATTTGGGGGATGATTGATGTCGAATATACTCGGCGAGGGTGCGAAGCGACCGAGCCGGGAAAGGGTGTAGGAAAGTGTTGTCATCAAAGTACACTCTAGGCCTATGAGATATTTGAAAGGTTTATTTGGCAACCTCGCTGCCAAATATGACTATTTTAGCACCCCGTTGGTCCACTTGTTTACTGTCCAAACCACCCTGTTTCTGTATATTACGAACGAGCGAAGCGAGTGAGGAAAAAAAACCCACTCTTTTGACGATAGAGTATCATTATATCATCAAAATACACCATCATGACTATAGGCCTGTAAGATATTTGAATGGTATAATTGGTCACCTCGTTGCCACATATGACTATCTTACCACCTCGCTGTCCAATAATTATTGTTTGTCGTTGAAAACCCATCCTATCTAAAAATATGACGAGCGAGCAAAGCGAGCGACGAAAACACACTCTTTTTGGACGATAAAGAATTATTTCTCTTCAAAATACACTAAAGGCCTATAACATAATTAATTTACATATTCGGTCAACTCGCTTGCATGTCCAATTCGCTTTCCCTCCCAAACTATCATGTATCTAAATGTTATACGGATGAGCGCAGCGAGCGAGGGAAAATTTACATTCTTTGATATGCCCCAAAGATAATCTAAATAGCATATTCGATCACCTAATTGCCAAATATGCCGTTATTTAGCTCGTCGCCTGGCATCCAAAACCATTCTATTTCTATATGAGCCAGCGGAGCGAGCTACCGACCAACTTGCTGTAAAGCGTAGAATTGCCACCACAATCATGACAATAAACTAGATGATTTGATGATGTACATTTTCCCACAGAATTCGAGGACACTTTGACACCTAGCTACATAGATATTGCTAAGGGAATAAGGGTGCTCGCTGCTCGAAAAGATCATGGGTGGTATTCCGATAGTGTGGACTAAATTAAGCCTGGCTTAACTTAGTCCACACTTTTATTGAGTGCCTGTTACCAACTCATTTACAGCTTATTTTAATCCTGCAATGAAAAGTGTCTAAAAATTAATTTTGCCATGAAATGGGAAGAAAAAAGATAATATGAGTATGAACTGAATTTCAATAAAGTCTTTGGTACTTTATCTTTGTCATGAATATTGAAGGAGGAAGATGAAACCTAGCATTCCATAGAAGTTTGAATTAAAATTCTTGTTTAGTCTGGACTTAGTCCCGACTTAACTTATGAGAATACCACCCCATGTTTCTAGACTTTATGAGTGAGCGTAGCGAGCGAGAAAAAATGGAATATTAAAATACTGAGAACCGGTTCTAGTGTATTGTTACTCCATTCTAATGATTTTTAGTAGCGTACATTTTTATCTGCATCTTCCTTTTTCATAACTGGTATGATAGGAATAGGCTATTAATCACAGGCCATTATCTCCTGCAAATCTTCTATTTTAGGCCTTCGTGCTGTTCGACTCCTTGCAGTTATTTCACTAACATATTATAAACAGAAGAATAGTATAACATTAGATATAAAGGCAACATGCAAACCAGTTCCTTTCATAAAGATAGTCTTATGACCGGCATCTGCCGAGATAGATATTTAAGATGAGAGCGAGAGCTCCAGGGGTTTTCTTCTTCTTTTTATTTTATTTTTTAAAATTCTTTTTCCTTTTTCTTTCTTTCCTTTTCTTTGTGTTTAGGGGATTAAGAGGGGCCATGTCATTTTTTTTATGGCGAATTATTGGGGGATGATAATACAGGCCACCCTCAATTTTTTGAGGGGGGGGGGGGGGAATATATCCTCATCCCCGCCCCCTGGATTGACACCAGTGATACCAAACATGAGCCCATAAATCAAGTGACATAAATAATACAGAGAATAATGCAGTACAGTTCAATGCAGAATAATTTCCAGATTTAGTAGACGCATGCAATATACTACGCCAATGTGTTATGCTTCCCACTTGCGGGTGTCATAGCCGATTTGTTCCGGGCAGTCGATCCGATCCTCCGGAACCAATCGCCTGAATATTTACCCGCCGATTAGATCCGCTTTGGTCGACTAAATGCGATCGTCATAGGCGATTGGTTCCGACCAGGCGATTCGTTCCTTTCGACCATTCGACGAAGGATTTAGCTGCGAAGGCGATCCTAATCTCTATAGTGCTAACTATGGTGGCCCTGAAGTACGCTCGACAACAGGTCATTTGCGACATGAATTTCACATCCCGGGTCCTGAACTTCGCATCCGAGGTCATGAAATTCATGACCCGTGGCGCAAACTTTGCATCCCAAGTCGTGAAATTCACGACTCGTGGTGTGAAATTCAGGACTGGGATGCAAAGTTCGCGCCACGTGTCCTGAGGTTCGCACCGCGGGTCGTGAATTTCACGACTTGGGATGCGAAGTTTGCGCCACGGGTCCTGAATTTCGCACCGCGGGTCGTGAATTTCACGACTTGGGATGCAAAGTTTGCGCCACGGGTGATGAATTTCGCATCGCAGGTCGTGAATTTCACGACTTGCGATGCAAAGTTCAGGACCTGGGATGCGAAATTCACGTCGCACATGACCTGTTGTCGAGCGTACTTCAGGGCCACCGTAGCTAACGTATCACATCATGGTAACACAAGAAAAGTGTACTCTTCTGGTCACCTTTTGAAGCCCATCAAACTCCTCTATATCAGCCACACATGGCAGAACGAGCATCGTTGCCTATTTCAGAATTTGGTATACACGTAGAAATATATATAGGCCTAGTAGAAATACACTGATTCCTGTTCATAAGGTCAATATTAATTCCCGCTTTCCATCGATTAGCCATACGCGTTTGCGGGGGGGGGGGGGGGGGAGGGGAATAAGGTCAGTTGTGTGAAGTTATGTATGCCAAGGCATATGCTTGTGGAGGGGGGGGGGGCGCTCGGCAAGGAATGTGATTTGTATTCCTATAACTCTATCATGTCTATAAAGTTATTCTCTCATAGTCATTCATTCATTCGTTCCCATTTTTTTTTTTGGGGGGGGAGGGGGACGAGACGGGGTCATACATCTATAAATTTTACTCATTCATTAAATGAACACGATGTATCAAATTAGCTTTCGCGTCAGCTGTTATGTTGGTAATTTTAGAATCCTTCTTCATACTCTTATTTCAGTTTGTTTTACGTGTCTATATATTAATTAATGCATTCATGTATCAGAGGCTGGTCATCCGATTCGGTTCCAAATTCTCTCTCCTTTTTCCCTTTTTGATCACTTGTTCGTTCACTAATTCACCAATTTGAATTTCCCTACTTTTAAGTCAGCTGAAGGGTTGATTATAAACGAAGCCTACATGCTTTTCGGGCTGACCTGGAAGGGGTGTTATGGTTAAATGTATGTAATATATATTCTGTGCTTTTGAAATATCAAGCCCTGATTTTTTCGCCTTCCTCTTTGTTTTTTTTTTTTTTACTAAACAGGAAGGGGAAAGGCCCGGGGAAAGGGTCCCTTTCTGTTCAGGGGTCCATTTTCACCTAAACGAGTTTTTAATCTTTTTCACACCCTAATATTTGTGTGTTTGCTTAAACCGCCTACTTTTATTTTCAAACACTGGTGGCTTTTTCTGCTAAGGGGGGCCCAATGACTCCCTTAATGTTCTAAGTGTGAAAGTACAATTCTAACGATTCTTTCCCTCATCAAAAAAGGAGTGAACGCATTCACTCTGTTACCGGTGAATTTGAGAACGAGTGCATTTAGAGTGAATAAGAATAAAACTCTTTTAGGGGTGACTTCAGAGATCATTCAAGGTTTCGTGTTCTGTTGTGAGAGACAAAGAATTAGACTCATGACCAGGCGCGTAGCCAGGGGGCGATGGGGGCTGTCCATCCCCCCCCCCTCGCCAAAACGCCAGAAAAAGGGGGAAATGAAAAAAGATGAAGAAGAAGAAGAAGAAAACGCTTGAGTGAGAAAAGAGAAAGGTAAAAGAACGTAAGAAAAGCGGTAGCAGGCAAGGAACAACGACAAAGCAACTTCGGAGCTTCCTTGAGTCCCCCCTGCACCCCCCCCCCCCCTACGTGATTCGCACGCTCCGCGTGCTTACTACCGCCCCCCGAAATAATTAAATTCTAGCTTCGCCTTTGCTCATGACTGCATCGATGTAGAATCAAACTGCTAGTAAGTTCATCTGTTTATTCCATCACAACAAATATATAGGTACATCTACACTCCAGACTACCAGTTATAATTATAACATGTCTGGTGCTCGCTGCCATCTGAGTGAGTTATTGACGCAGCAGGGGAGGAGATTATATAGTAATATTAGACTGAAAACAAACAGAGAGTGTGGGAACATACAGGCAGAGTGTGGGAAAAGGATGATGATGATGATGTGATAGGCGCCGGAAGTGGGGGGGGGGGAGCGGGGGGGGGGGGGCAATTGCCCCCATCATTCGAACGGGGGGGGGGGGGGGGCAAATCGATTTCTGCCCCCCAGGGCCCCCTCGGAAGAAGAAAAAAAAAAGAGATTTTTTTTATTATATGCAAGCATGTGAAATGAGCATATTGACATGATTAGTGCTCTAAAATGCAAACTTTCATCATTCAAAAATCAAAATTTTCTCCTTCGGTCGTTACGCTGAGACGCTCCCTCGTATTGTAATTAGAAGCAACGTTTCTCAGCATTTAGAAAGGGCAGATGCTTGCTTTATTCGGGGGATTACTTTATCCCCCCCCCCTCCTCAGTATAAGGGCGCTCGGATTTTTTTTTTTTTTTTTTTTTGGGGGGGGGCAATGCCGGAATATGAAATTTCTGTACATTTTCACCACCAAAATTCGCTCATGCGGACGAAGTTTTGAAACTGAATAGCTAATTTTCGGGGAAAGGGTGTCGGCCCCTTCACAAACTTTATAAGTATGCCATTCGTAACCCTCCTATTGCCATGCCCGGTCTCCCAAGTCTCTCACGCCATCCTAGCATGCTAGAAGCGGTGAACAAATAATCATGTTTCAGTACTAATGATGAGAGAAGATGGGAAACAGTTTTTGATAACAGTATTGTCTTAATATAAAAAAAAAAAATCTAAATTGCTTATATATGAATAAATATGTATAGGGGGGGGGGGGGGAAAGGTGCTTGTTCGGGGGGGGGGGGTGTATATAGGGTACGTTGTATGCTGGTAGTAAGCATTGAGGTCGGCCCCCAAGAGTGTTTGCCCCCCCCCCCCCAAAAAAAAAAAAAAAAAAAAAAAAAAAAAAAGCTGGGACCCTTCCGGCGCGCCTGATGATGTGGACTGAAATGAGATGAGATGATGAAATGATTAGGACACAATACAATGATTTTGAGTTTTTTAATACTTTTTGAAAAATATCTTTATGTACAGATCGAAGGGCCGGAAGATCGTCATTTTAAAAAAAGACAAAAATTAAATTGTGAATTACGGTAAAAAGTGTCACACAACGGATATTTAATAATAATAATACACTTGATCATAATAATAATCAAAGTTCATGGGCAGCGGAAGCGGAGGGGCAGGGGGCTGGCGGGGCTCCCCCACCACATTTTCGGCCCCAAAATAATAAAACCTTATTAGTTTAAAAAAAAACTTATATTTCAAATTGTAAATTTAGAAATAGACTTTCAAAATCAGAAAAACCAAGGGTTCGGGGAGGGGGGGGGGGGGGGGGTGTGCCGCCCCTGAACCCCCGCTAGGATCTGGATTTCGCCTATTTGGGTGTCAGCTCCCCTCTCCCTAACGACTAGCCCTTTCGTTCCTGCGGAACCCGGAACACATCGACTATCACACCGGCAATGTTTGAGAAGTATACTGCTGTGTTAATTTCTGTACGACCTTCGCCCCTTTCGGCCGGTGTGATAGTCGATGTGTTCTGGGTTTCGCCGGAACGAAATGGCTAGTCAATTCGTTCCACGGAACCAAACGACTAGTTGATTCGTTCCGGCGGAACCAGACGTCTGATACTACTTTTGGCCGATACGTTACGAAAGCCGCCGTTTGGTTCCGACATTAGCCAAGAGTTTCGGGGTACATTTTGGAGGCCACGGAACGTTATTAGAGGGAGAGGGGAGCTGACACCTAAACAGGCGAAATCCAGATCTTGCAGATAGGGCCCTAGCGGGGGTTTAGGGGCGGCACCCTCCCCCCCCCCTCCTCGGTCCCCGAACCCTTGGTTTTTTTCTGATTTTGAAAGTCCATTTCTTGATTTACGATCTGAAATATAATTTTTTTTTAAACTAATAAGGTTTTATTATTTTTTGGCCGAAAGTGTGGGGAGCCCCGCCAGCCCCCCCCCTCCGCTTCCGCTGCCCCTGAATTTCGATTATTAATACTGTCAAGAGTATTATTACACATTGTCATTGTCAGACGGTCTCTCAAGTCTTTGTAAATACAGTTTATATTGAATAGGTTTAAATAACAGTCATTAAAAGTTATGATATATCTCTATATTCCGGATATTCTGATAGTGTCTGCAAAAGAGTTAACGAAATGTTTATATTTCTATTATAAGAAGTCTTATTCTAAATAAGTTATCCTAAAGCATATGCACTGTGAAAAAAATGGGCAAATGCTTTGCCCAGCGTTGGGCTTATAGTCAACCCAACGAATTGTTAGGCAGTGTTTTGCCCAAGGTTATGCATTTCCCAACATATTGGCTTTTGCCTTTGGGTAGCTTAAAATGCCTTCTATATTGCTCGGTTGTTGGTCAAATCTTTTTCCCCAACTTTTTTTTTTTTTACCAATATCAACTTACCCTTTCTTTTGTCACATTGTGGTTGCAAAATAATATCCAGCATCAAAGAAAATACTAGTACCCTCTAATAAATTCTCCCTGAAAAACAGTGGCGTAATTAGTCAAATAAATTGAGGGGGCAGAACATGACATATGAAGCACATTTCTGAGAAGTTGCCAGCTAGCGAAGAGAATTGAATTTAAAAAAATCGACTTAATGAAAATGTTGTTTTGTCATAGATCAGGACATATATCCGGGAGGTAATTTAATTTGTTCCCTTTTCCCTTGTTTTAATTTTTTTGAGTGGATTTTTTTTTTTTGGAGGGGGGGGGGGGGGAGGCTACGGCCCCAAAGCCCCATAACAGTATGCCGGTGCTGAAAGAAGAATAGCACCTAACATGTTTTTTTTTCATTTTACACATTGAAATTACAATTATTATATCTTGTGTATAATAATTAATGTCATTATCTAATATAATGTTGAATTCTCGATGACCAGATGTGGTGATATCTAATGAATTACATGTAACTGTTCAACATTTTCATAGAAATTAGAGGAGCAACCAATTATGTTTGACAGTACACTTTTACGGTGACATACTCCAAGTGACACTTAAATGTTTTCTTTTTATTCAAATTAGGAGAAAATATCATTTGAAAAAATCTTTGAAAATACAACAACAACAACAACCTTAACAACATAATGCTCATGCTGTTTGTCTTGATCCCTTCCTATCAGAGCCCAAATGATAATGTGTGTTTCTTGCTGTTGTTGTTATTGCAGTGAAAAGTTTATGCCTACTAGCGGAAGGGCGGAAAACACAAGTTCAAATCATTAATGCAAACTAAGCAACATTAATCTGCAAAATATACTTAGCGTACTCAGATGAACTTCAAAAGAAAACAACGGAATGAAAAGGATTAGTTACATCTTATCGACTTACCGGGAGAAAAAAGTGCGATTGCAGTAAAGTGGAAACTAATTTTCCATTTTATCTTGAAAATGTCACATAATACGTGCACCTTTCAACTATTACCACATAGATATAAGAAATTATGCCACTCATCGTTTTCTTCATAATGCGGTAATAAATATAAATCAGAAGTTAAACCAATGGACATGGTTTCGAATATAACCCCTGCAATATACCCGCAGGACATTACAATTCCTTGACGTTCACCCCCATAGGACAATTATCCCTATTTACCCGATTTAACCCCACCCCCATGAAAATTAGAAAATTTAATTTTCAAAGAAGTTTTGGGCTTACCTATTTCATGCAGCTGCACGATACTTTCGAAATTGCCCATAGTCATAAATACGAGTATGAAGAAGGATTCTAAAATTACCAACATAGCAGCTGACACGGAAGCTAATTTGATACATCGTGTTCATTTAATGAATGAGAGTAAAATGTAAGTTAAAACATTTCAAATTTTGACCCCCCCTCGCCCCCCCCCCATGGGAACGAATGAATAAATGACTATGAGAGAATAACTCTATAGACAGGAAAGAGTTATTGAAATACAAATCCCATTCCTCCCCCCCCCCCCTCCACAAGCATATTCCTTGGCATCCATAACTTCACACAACTGACCTCATTCCCCGCCCCCCCCCCCCCCGCCAACGCTTATGGCTAATCGATGGGAAGCGGGAATTAGCATTGACCAACGATGCTCGTTCTGCCGCGTGTTGTGGCCGATTTGGAGGAGTTTGATTGGCTCCAAAAGGCGACCAGAAGAGTACACTTTTCTTTAGGGGTGTTACCATGACGTGATACGTTAGCACAATAAAGATTTGGATCGCTTTCGCAGCTAAATCCTTCGTCGAAAGGTCGAAAGGATTTGTTCCGGGCAGTCGATTGGATCCTCCGGAACCAATCGCCTCAATATTTACGCGCCGATTAGATCCGCTTTGGTCGACTAAATGCGATCGTCATAGGCGATTGGTTCCGACCAGGCGATTCGTTCCTTTCGACCATTCAACGCATTTAGCTGCGAAGGCGATCCGAATCTCTATTGTGATAACGTATCACGTCATGGTAACACCCTAAAGAAAAGTGTACTCTTCTGGTCACATTTTGGAGCCAATCAAACTCTTGCAAATCAGCCACAGATGGCAGAACGAGCATCGTTCACTGCGTTGCCTATTTCAGAATTTGGTATATAGTAGTAATAGATATAGTAGAAATACACTGATTCATGTTCATAAGGTCAATATTAATTCCCGCTTCCCATCGATTAGCCATACGCGTTGGCGTTGGGGGGGGGGGATAAGGTCAGTCGTGTGAAGTTATGGATGCCAAGGCATAGGGGGGGGGGGGGGGGGGGCTCGGAGGGGGGGGGGGGCTCGGCGAGGAATGGGATTTGAATTCCGATAACTCTATCCTGGCTATAAAGTTATTCTCTCATAGTCATTTACTCATTCGTTCTCATTGGGGGGGGGGGGGGGGGCGAAGCGGGGTCAAAATTTGAAATGTTATAACATACATCTTTAAATTTTACTCTCATTCACTAAATGAACACGATGTATCAAATTAGCTTTCGCGTCAGCTGTTATGTTGGTAATTTTAGAACCCTTCTTCATACTCTTGTTTCAGTTTCTTTTATGTGTCTATATATTAATATATATATTAATTAATGCATTCATGTATCGGAGGCTGGTCATACGATTCGGTTCCAAATTCACACACCTCCTCCTCCCCTTTTTGATCACTTGTTCATTCACCAATTCACCAACTTGAATTTCCCCTACTTTTTTTTTTTCAGCTGAAGGGTTAATTATAAACGAAGCCTCCATGCTTTTCGTGCTGACCTGGAAGGAGTTTTTATGGTTAAATGTATAATATATATTCTGTGCTTTTGAAATATCAAACCCTGATTTTTTTCGCCTTCCTCTTTGTTTTTTTTTTACTAAAAAGGAAGGGGAAAAGGTCCCTTTCTGCTCAGGGGTCAATTTACACCTAAACGAGTTTTTAATCTTTTTCACACCCAAATATTTGCGTGTTTGCTAAAATAACAGCCTACATTTTTTCATGGATACTAGTAGTATCATGGATACTAGTAGTATCCATGATTTTTTTCAAACACTTGTGGCTCTTTCTATTAAGGCGGCCCACTGACTCCCTAAATGTTCTAAGTGTAAAAGTACAATTCTAACGATTCTTTCCCTCATCAAAAAGGAGTGAACGCATTCACTCTGTTACGGGTGAATTTGAGAACGAGTACATTTAGAGTGAATAAGAATAAAACTCTTTTAGGGGTGACTTCAGAGATCAATCAAGGTTTTGTGTTCCGTTGTGACAGACAAAGACCTAGACTTATGACAGGCGCGTAGCCAGGGGGCGATGGAGCGGTCCCCCCAGCCGCGGATCCAGGATTTGTTGATGGGGGGGGGGGGGGGGGGGCCCATGGCCATGAATTTTTTTTCAAGCCGAATGATGGCGCGATCTCGAGAACCTGTCCGGGCGGACAGGTTCTCTCGGCATAGGGTTCTCGGGATCGCGCCATCACTCGACTTGAAGCGTACAGTGAGTTTAGCAGCTGTTTCGGGGAATATAAAAGCTTCATAAAAAGAGTCCAGAATCTAGACTACAGGGGAGGAGATTAGTATCAGAATGAAAAGTGTGGGAACATACAAGGCAGAGTGTGGGAAAAGGATGATGATGATGATTTGGACTGAAATGAGATGAGATGATGAAATGATTAGGACATAATACAAGGATTTTGAGTTTTTAAATACTTAAAAAAATATCTTTATGTACAGATCAGTGCGTTACTTATAGATCCAATATGTGCTTTTTTTCAATTCAATTCAATTCTTTATTTCGCAAAATAAAATTAAAATACATTATAATATTACGATAACATAAAAATGCATATATACAATATTCTGCGGGGCTTTCCTCGAAGGTTAAAAACCTGTAATTTAGGATCGCCCATGTACTGTACAATGAAAAATACTAACAATACAGCAAGAAAACAATTTGAAAGAGAGACACATAAATAACAATTTAAACGAGAAAGGAAACAAAAGGGGAAAGGGGATGGGGGAGATATGTAGCATAATAATTAATTAACTGTGTTGATTAATAACTATTCACTAATAAAATCTTGTACTGCTTCCTAAAAGAAGATAGAAATTGCGATTTTGTTATATCATGGGGTATCATGTTCCAGTGTTTAGGACCTAGGTAACTTATTGATTTAGCTTCAAAACTTGTTTTTACGGACCATAAATGGAATTTATTTGAAGATCTAGTATTATAATTATGAACTTGACTGTTATATTGAAAAAGATGTGAAAACGGGGAAGGTAATAAGCCATTTTTATATTTATACATGAAAGTTGCTATTTCTTGTTTGTTTATATCATATATGGTTAATAATGATAATTTCTTAAAGATAGATGCAGATGGAGCTAAATAGTGTGAATTATTAACAATTCTTAAACATCTCTTCTGAACTTCGAATAATGAGTCTAATTCAGTATGTGATGCATTTGTAGCCCATACAATATTACAATATTTCAGATATGGGAAAATAATGGAATGGTATAAAGTTACTAAATTTTCTGGTAATAAACTGTATTTTAGTTTATTCATTAAGCTGGTATTTCTGTTAACTTTACGTACAAACATTTGAAATATGTTCCTTAAATCCCATGTAATTATCCAATATCACACCCAAAAAATTAACAGAGTTGCTAAATTGAATACGTTTGTTATCAATATAAATGTTAAGGTTATCATTATTGTTTAAGGGACAACTTATTCTAGCCGTGTTTTTGATATTAGTTTCTATATGAGTTTTAGCTTTTTGAAAATAAATACATTTAGTTTTATCAACATTAAGGGATAACTTATTTGCTTTTAACCAGTCAGATATTTTATCAAGTTCATTATTTAAAACGCGAACAGTATTAATTAAAGTGTTAGACGAAAAAAAAATACACTAGTGTCGTCAGCAAATTGATAGAAGGTTAATGAGGTAGATGATTCTGAAAGGTCGTTTATGTATAAAAGAAAAAGCAAGGGGCCCAATATTGATCCTTGAGGTACTCCAATAGAGACATTTAAAGAAGAAGATAAAACACCGTGGACAAAAGTATGTTGGACTCTATTTGAAAGATAATCCCTAAACCAATCTAATGCTATCCCTCTTATGCCATATCGATATAATTTGAATAAAAGAATTGAGTGATCCATGGAATCGAATGCTTTAGATAAATTTAAGAAAACGCCTATTATGTGTTCGTTTGCTTGAAATGATCGTAGTATTATTTGTTGGACTTTTAAAAGAACATGTTCACATGAATAACTGGGTCTAAATCCATACTGACTATCACTTAAGATATTATTGTTATTTAGAAACTTATTTAATCGGTTATACATAAGTCGCTCTAATAATTTAGAAAAACACGGTAATAGAGAGATGGGTCTATAATTGTTAAATTTGCCAGGATCATCTTTTTTTATAAACGGGGATTACGTTAGATTCTTTAAGTTTAGAGGGTACTTTACCAGATATAAATGGCAGATTGAATACATGAACTAAGGGCAAGACAATGGCATGAATTATACGTTTGACAATTCTACAGCTTACATGATCAATTACACAACTTGCATTACTTCTAAGATATTTACTTACATTGATTAATTCACTCATATTTACAGGAGATAAAAATAATGAATTAACAACACTTGTTTGACAATAGAATTGATAAGAATGAATAGGTTGTGGTATTGAGTCACTAATAAATTTTCCAATGTTTGTGAAATAATTATCAAACTGATTTGCTATTTCTAAAGGTTCTGTAAATAATTGTCCGTTACTCTCAAAAATTGTTGGAATTTGACTTTTCTTTTTACCCAATAGTTCGTTTATTGTTTTCCAGGTCTTTTGTATACTATTTCGATTCAATTCTAACACATTCTTATAATATTCTTGCCGGGCTTTACGAAGAGAGTTAACAACTTTATTTCTGATTTTTTTGAATTTTCTTTCATCATTTAAAGATCGACTTAAAAAATACTTTTTAAAACATTTATTCTTTTTTCTGATCACTCTCAGGATTCTATTATTGACCCATGGTTTCTTGTTTTTACTTCTCTTTTTCTTTGTAACAATAGGAAAATGCGTATCATATAATTTGAGGAAAATGTTAATAAACAATGTGTAAGCTGAGTCGGCTTCCATACACATAAGTACGTCACTCCAATCAACATTACATAATTCAATCAAAAATCTATTAATTGCTATACGTCGTTGATTTTCCTAATAGTATAAGTTTGAGTTGTTTCATCTTTACAAACACCCTTCTTGTAGCAGAAAATTGGCATATGATCTGTAATTGAAGTATATAATACACCAGATATAATATCATTTTCATTCGTCAGTATATTTATCTATAATAGAAGCAGAGAATTTGGTTATACGGGTAGGTAGATTAACTTTAATATAAAAACCATGTGACGCAATTATATTCATTATACTGATAATCTTATTTGAAGTCATTTTTAATAAATCGATATTATAGTCTCCTAATATATAAATTTGTTTATTTTCTTTTGAAAGTTGTTGCAGTAATCTATCAAAATACGTCATATATAGATCCAAATTAGACTTCGGGGGCCTGTAGATTACTCCAATAACTATACTCTTTACTCGAGGCATATTAATTTCAGCAAATATTGTTTCACAAGAAGAGCAAGTTGGATTCAGATCATTCCGCAAACCATAATGAAACTTTTCATCTAAAAATATTCCTACTCCTCCTCCTTTACCATCTTCCCTGTTCCTGTTGATAAATCTATACCCATTCAACATAAAGCAATTTTCATTTTCTGCATTTAACCAAGTTTCCGTTATACCAATAGCGGAAAAATCGTGGGAGATATTATTCAAATAGGCAGAAATCTGATCAAAATTTCTGGCCATACTCCTCGAGTTAAAATGTATAGCACTGAATTGTACTAAGTTTGGATCTACAGACTCTTTAAATTCGTTTTCTAGATAATACTTACAATTATCTCTATCTAGATCATCAAAATCGGTTTCCAGAATTGGAATTGAATCATTTATTTTTAATTCTTCGCTTAGGTCATTCAAATCATTGCATGTGATATAGTTTTTGTTTACTTGATCAACTGAGACACATTTAAAGAATTCTTCATTGTTGACAGAATAGAAGGGCAGGACAGAACACAAGTTACGAGACATGTAAAATAAGAAAAAAATAATACAAATTAAACAAGTCTACGAGAACAGTAGTAGACAATAGTAGAAGAAACAAAATAAAAACAAAATATCACCAACAAATTTATCAAAATGAATAGTGAAAATGAAAATGCATCAGTGTATGCGTGTACTCATGATGGTGGTGGTGGGGGGGGGGGGATTCTTCTTTTTTATCATCAGTGCCATATTTGATCATTACCCCTTCATTGTTGTTATCTGTTCATATTATTTGTTCATATTATTTGTCCACTCTCAGTCTTGTTTTCATCGGTTTCTCGATCGATCATTCTTCTCTTTCTTCATAATCTCTTTAATTCTTCTTTACTTCGAATCACTCGTTTGATGGTTTTTCCTCTGGTTGCAGGCAGCAGCACGATTATGCGTCCATCTGAGGTCCATGCTCCAATCACCTTCTCATGCTGCTTAGCTGCGTAGAGAAGTTCCTGATTGGTCCTCGTCAAGGCCTCGTCGATTCCAATGCCGCTTCCCTTTAGCTTTCTTCTCGCCTTCAGGATTTCAGCTCTCTTGCGATATGAAGTGAGCTTCACAATGATTACTCGCGGTCTGGGTTTCTTCGATGCGTGCTCGGTGCCCGTTGCCTGTGACGTAACTCCTGCATCGTCACGCTTGGGAGCAGCGATCCGATGGGACCGGTCTATATCATTAGGGGTAAGGGAGACCCCAAGACGCTCAGTCACCAGCTTACATATGATGTCATCAGTATTCTCAATGTTCTCATTCTCAGTTTCCTCCTGTTTATTACGCTTCATTTCCTCGACACCATAGAACTTGATGCAATTGCGACGAGAGTATTGTTCCGCATCGTTTAGAGAGATTGTAATGTTGTCTATAGATGTTTGTTGACGACGTAACTGACCATTCAGTCTCGCAATGTCATCCTCTTTAGTTTGCAAGATTGTCTCGAGTTCCAGCAGTTTTGCGTCATTGTGCTCAACTCGCTCCACTGCATCTTCATGAAGCTTTTCTAACTTGGACAATCGCTTGTTCAGTATGGTTAATTGTTTTCGTAATGCCTTTTCGACCGCTTTTTCGACAGCATTATAGTATTCATCACTTTGTAGATATTCCCGTATTGTGTTAATGGCTGCTTCTTCAGCCTTAGTTTTGGCCGTCATGTTCTGCCCCCGCAAATTATTTTGACTAATTACGCTACTGTTTTTCAGGGAGAATTTTATTAGAGGGTACTAGTATTTTCTTTGATGCTGGATATTATTTTGCAACCACAATGTAACAAAAAATGGGTAAGTTGATGTTGGTAAAAAAAAATAAAATGTTGGGTAAAAAGATTAGACTAACAAAAGAGCAATATGTTGGGAAATGCATAACCTTGGGCAAAACACTGCCTAACAATTCGTTTGGTTGACTAGCCCAACGCTGGGCAAATCATTTGCCCATGTTTTTCACAGTGCATATGCTTTAGGATAACTTATTGAGAATATAAACATTTTGTTAACTCCTTTGCAGACACTATCAGAATATCCGGAATATTATACAAATATACTTTGCCTTGAGAGTTTCTAGTTAAAACTATGGCAAGAGGTGACTCCGAAATAGTACTATTCACTAAGGGGCGCAGCCCCGAAGTGAATGGTACTATTCGAGTCACCGAGGCCCATAGTTTTAACCAGAAACTCGAAATTATGGCAGAGTATATTTGTTTTATATTTTGGATCAAGATTTATATGTATTTTGTACATGAATTTTACTTTCTTATTTTATATTTTTCTTGATTAATACACGGCCCCGTTGTTAATCAGCCAAGTAGGTGAAGTGGGTTTTTACCTTATTTATTAAAATAAATCATTGAAATGACACAAAAACAATATTCTTTATTTCATGTTTATGTTTTATTGAATGCTTTATGGCACTAAACGTTGTATGATGGGAGGACCATAGTTCGCGCACATTTTAATTTTTTAATGAAGGCAATTTTCGATCCATAATTTCTCAATTTTTACAAAAAATTATTCTGATTTAAATGACACCAAAGGCAAAGCAAAGATTTAGATTTCAAATGGGCGCAAGAAGAACATGTTATTCCCAAGATATCGCGATCGCAAAGTTCGATGTCGTATCGCACCGCTCTGGACCTGGAAAAGTGTTACAAAAATAACGAGACCTAACTTCGCGCACGCTAGTTTTCAAGTGATTAATACAAAATAGAGATCCATAAAAGGTAAGATAATTGCATTACCAGGAAGGCAAAATGCCACTGAATAAATTGATATCACATTTTACTTACAATTTTGATGACATCGTCTCTCGAAAAGAGGAATTCTAGACCCTTGTCGACAAGTCCAGTTTTTGTCAGAACGAACGCAAAACGCTGCCAAATTTGTCGATTTTTCATTCATAATTTCAAAATTCCATCTCTAATTTCAAAAGGAAAGTAATTTCCAGGGTAATTTTATGGTGCTCTTTCCGTTGATGCTACCAGTTTTTCACAATCTTTTCTAGTTTTTGAGATATGGTCCTGTGCGCGAAGTTTGGACCTGCGCGAAGTTAGGTCACTCTGCCATACGGATAAACTGCAAAGTGATCGGAAATTGAAAAACGCAGTAGCCGTGACACCGCGAGAGTTCCCCATGGTGCGCACCCGAGCTCTGGTATGCCCCCTGAATTTTCATTTCGCGCATAGATTTTGCGTACTGTGACGTCATTTCACAAATAGTATATACTATTTGGAAAATGTCGTCATAAGAGTGACGTCATTTCCCAAATAGTAAACCTTCACGCCAACATTCTGAAATAGCTGAAAATGCCAATGATCACGTGAAGGTCTTTAAGCCAATCATGAAAGGATAAATTTCTGATCCAAAATATAAAATAGATTTATCATTGATTTTAATGACTGTAAATGACTGTTATTTAAACCTATTCAATATAAACTGCATTTACAAAGACTTGAGAGACCGCCTGACAATGACAATGTGTAATAATACTCTTGATAATATTCATAATCAAAATTCATGGGCAGCGGAAGCAGAGGGGAGGGGGGGGGGGCTGTTGGGGCTCCCCACACTTTCGGCCAAAAAATAATGAAACCTTATTAGTTTAAAAAACTTATATTTCAAATTGTAAATTTAGAAATAGACTTTCAAAATCAGAGAAAAAAAAAAACAAGGGTTCGTGGAGGAGGTGCCGCCCCTGAACCCCCTATCTGCAGGATCTGGATTTCGCCTGTTTGGGTGTCAGCTCCCCTCTCCCTCTAATAACGTTCCTTGGCCTCTGAAATGGCTTTTACTAAACACTCGGGTCGCGTCGCGTCGCGGCGCGCTGGAAAACACTCGGGCATCGGCTCGCTGAGCCATTTTTTTTGAATGGTGTCTTCAAATAGGCCCACACGATGGGAAAATTTTAGTGAAAATTCTCGATGTCTTTACAACAGATTTGAAATTATCAACAATTTTGAAACATTGCTAATCATGCCTAAATGTGTATGTACATCTTAGATATTTCTCTCCCTTCATTTCCGCCTTCATTTCTCTTCATTGTGATTTTATATTCTTCTGCAAATTATCTCTTCCCCATCTATCCTCATTTTTCTGGTGCATTTTATCACAATTTTCATAAGACCAATGATATTCTCTGTTTCTGTATTTCTTTTCCTTTTTTACCCTTATATAATGTGTTCTTTGTTTCTCACAATTCATCTTCTTTTTTTTTCTATTTCCATCCATCCTTGTAATTTCTATCTTGTTCAGTTTTATTAACTTTATTCTTTAACAACAAAATTCTACATTTTATTCTATCCCTTTATTTACCTTCTGTTTTTCTATCATGTGATTTAGAAAAAAAACAAAAACTCTTTATCACTATTAAACCTGGCCAATAGATTCTTTCAATTTTACACTTTTACTCCTATCATTCCATGCTATTCCTTTCTTTCATCGTTTTGTATTCCTCTCTCATTAATTTCCCACAGTTCATCTTTGTACTTGTTCCATTCTTCCTCGTTTCCATTCTGTCATACTCCCTTCCTTGCAGTCTTACACTTTCTTTAAAGTTCAGTTTATCTACTTAGTATTCTTTCTTTTTTATTTATTTATTTATCTATTCAGTATTTATTATACAGGGTAGCCCCAGCAGTAGACAAGTACTGTTATACTTGGGGGCCCTGTAAAACATAAAACAACACAACAAAGCATTACATACAATAAAACAAGTTAAACAAGATGGCAATTCAGGAAAATAAACAAACAAAATATAGAATCATTATTACATTGTACTTTCCTTAATATGTCCATAAGTATGATAAGAGAGGGAAGAGAGGGGAGGATATAGAAAAAAAGGAAGAAATAAAAGGGAGAAAAGAAAATGAAGGACAGGGAGAGGGAAACAGAAAGAGAGAGAGGGAGAGGAGAGATCAGAATGTGAAAAACTTGAGTGGAGAGAAGAGATATACCTATATCTTTCGTATTGTCAATCCTAATTCTTATCTTCTTATTTTTCTATCAGTTTAATGAAGAGCAACTTTTAACTTTTCTTTTTTTATAGTAGATTTTCCCCTCGAACCCGCCTTGAAGACAACATTGAAGAAGGGTTGTAAAGAAATCGAGAATTTTCAATAAAATTCTCCCATCGTGTGGGCCTATTTGAAGACACCATTAAAAAAAAATGGCTCAGCGAGCCGATGCCCGAGTGTTTTCCAGCGCGCCGCGCCGCGACGCGACCCGATTGTTTAGTAAAAGCCTCTGAAATGTACTCCGAAACTCTTGGCTAATGTCGCTACCAAACGGCGGCTTTTGTAACGTATCGGCCAAAAGTAGTATCAGACGTCTGGTTCCGGGGAACCTGCGGAACCCGGAACACATCGACTATCACACCGGCAGATTTTGTCATCAAGAACCAAATCGCGGCTACACCGGCGACAATGTGTGCTGCAATATGCGTGCATAGTTGATGCCAAGAAGAATGTAGACGGGGAACAATGTGATCAGGAGTAATATAATAGCATGTGTATCATTCAGTCAATGAACTAGCACTGACATCATAGGGTGGGGGGGGGGGTGGGAACCAGTCCAACAAATTGAATTATCCCATACTCCTGAAACCATCTTGTTATTAAAATGCGATGGTCTGCTAATCATCTTGCCCAATAATTTCATAAATATTAATTTGGGTTTTGGTGTTAGGCTATCAAGTAATTGTTCTCTTGGTGTACAATTGTAAAGAAATAAGCGTCTGTCAGAAGGAAAGAAAAAAACAAACAAGCACATTCATTAAGTCCGAGAACGTTCTTACGGTCCTTAGGAGAAGAGTTCTGTTTGAAAGAGTGAAGAGAATGTCAACCTTGAAACTAAGAGATATAGAAGAAAGAATCAATAAAGAGAGAGGGAGAGAAAGAGAGAGAGAGAGAGGGGGGGGGGGGAGTGTGTGCATGAGAGAGAGTTTACTTTGTAAACATTCACAGAATGATGAATTCATACAAACAATGCAGAAACATCGTTTTAATCACTTCCTCAGACACGACACATCACATTCACCACATTCACAACACACCACATCACAGGCTATTGTACATAATGATGACGTCACGGATCTCGCATCGAGTTGGGCAACGTATGCACAGGCAACATTGGGGGTCCGTTTTATCGATTTGTGACAGGCAATATTATTTTGTTTCCCACTTACTTTTCAAAAGTTTCAATCTGTTTCATAGTGATTTGTGCACCATAAACTTTATTTTGATATGAAATCCGAGCATATTCAAAACCTATGAATAGCAACTTTAAAGGCTTAAAAAGTGCGAAAGACCAACATAAAGAGAAAGAGAAAAGTGTATGTGAGAGAGGGAGAGAGAGAGAGAGAGAGAGAGGAGAGTGGAGAGAGACTACTAAACAGATATCGTCCAATTGATTAATTTGAATAATGTATAGCAATGGGAATAGGAATCCACCATCAAAAGGGATATATGTATCATTCAACAGCTCATCACATCATGCTATTTCAGAACTGATCATTCTGCGTTTGGTGGATACCAAGAGTACAGCGAGTTATAAACTGTAAAGGTTGTCATTGAGGTCTTGTTCCATTCAGGAGATAAGGTATCACGA
>JAPZVO010001211.1:0-20474 GCA_029962745.1 Echinometra lucunter | reverse complement strand
TTCAACTCCGCAGCTTTTTCCCTCTTGCTTCAGGGAGCTGTACTTTTCCATCAAATTTGACAAAGCACACAACTGGAACTGGATTGCATCAATTTAGGTCGCATTATGTTAAACCTTATGTTGTTTCTTGCAAGTTTTTGAAATCCATTATTAACAATGCACTGGAATATAAGGATAACTGTTACTTCCTCGAAAGAGTCGAATTAAACATGGAGGAGTAGGAGACCAAGTATGAATAACTCCTGTTGGGATCTATGGAAAATGTGTGCACAATAGTCTCCAAGAGGTGATTCTTAATGGTGAAGTTTAATGATTTTGCACGATCTCATCGGCGGATCAGTGCAATGCAGTTTGAATGCGCACTGTTCACAATGTGCGTATCTAGCGTAGAGTGCACAATTAGTCAGCATTAGGTCTATTTGATTTGCAGTATAAAGTTACTATAGTTCAGAAAAATCTTAGTTAAATTGATCTTGTACGTCCTCATTCTCAAATTAAAATAATGTAGAAATAGCGAACTATATACTTGGTGCATGCGTACACTTGCGTGTTAAACTTAACCTCAAAAAAGTGGATCTCATCCTCCTGTCCTTTCAAAACAATTAATGCTAAAATCTGATTACTTTTGAAATGCAGTGCGGACCAAATTTGGTGTGTCAGAGTCATCAAAATTGACATTTGTTGATAGTGCTGACGAGGCACAAGTGGAGAGTGATGTATTCAAGGAAGTTCTGGAAGATGGAGTTACTGCACTTACTGATCTGTTACTCGATGAGAGGCTGGGTAAGATTAAGAAATCAGCTATTATTTCATTAATTATATTATGTTGTGTTATCCTTTTATCCCCTTGTAGTACTTTGGACTGGCATTAATCATTTAAATGCACAGTCTTAATTTTTGTGCCTCCGCCCACCACAGGATGGTGCCGGATATTTTTGGGTTGTCTGTCTGTCCCATTTTCGTTCTCATGATAACTAAAGAACCATTTGACGGATCAACTTCAAAATTGGCTAATGTAGGGGGAGAGCAGGGTTAATAGTTGGAAGGTGAGGTTAGTTGAAAAATTGAAATTTTCTCTTACAGCTAACAATAATTTTACAAAACACTACAATCGGGAGGTAGGTAGAGTAAACCACCCGTAGTTCGGACAGTGCCATGGTTCTGACAGATGGGATTTAAGTACATTTTGCATTGATACTCAAACCCAGCATTAATGTTACATACACTTCAACTTATGAGGTCTTAGTAGTAATCAATGCTGGGTCAAAGTCTCGATGCAAAATGTGTTTAAATCCCGTATGTCCGAACCATGGCACTGTCCGAACCACGGGTGGTTTACCCTAGGTAATACCCATACAGCATATTATTTGCAGTCTTACTAGACCAACACTGCTGGAATGAGAGAACTTTGTTTTTACTTTTTGAGTGAATTTTAATTTTGATATTAAATAAAGTTTAATTATTCAACTGCTTAATTAAAGAGAGATTACAAGGTCTACTTTCTGATTATCTTACACTTCATTGCTGGGCTACAATATAAGGCTAATCAGATTTGTATTGATGTTCCTGCTTTTTGTAGTAAGTTGTTATCTCACATAGGCCTTAGGGGTTAGTTGGAAAGTGGTGACTGGGGTTAGGTGGAAAACTGTACAATTAAGTCCCACATACTGATATTTGTGTTGGGTGACCCTCATTAATAATGGAGCAATTTGCATATGACTTTGCACAAAACAGCTACTCTTCCCAGTCTAAATATTGAAATGCACATGAATGGCATTGTTTTTGCAATTTAAGACTTAGAACTCTGAAGGGTATGTACAAATCCATGGAAGGCACGCAGCATGCCTAATTTTTAGTTTTAACGGTGCCTAAATTGTTTGAAATTTGTCATCTTCCTGGCACCAAATATACATACCTAGAAATATTAAATGAGGATTTATGTGAATATTTCAGCCATAAACATGTCAATGTATCGTTTTTTCCAACTAACCATACTATTTCCAACTCCCATACTATTTCCAACTAACCCCACAGGTGAGTTAGTTGGAAAATGTGATATGGTCATGACTCATGTTCATGGTGGATTTCTGAAATAACCGAAATTTTTGAAGGTGGAACTAGTACTGTAAACGTGGAAATATTTATGGTACATTAATTTCCACGGATTTCGTATTACCTCCAGCAAGCGCGAATTCTAAAACCTGAAAAAACATCTTCTTCAAGTCTGTTTTGAATTTCATAGTATAATTCAATAACTTGAGGACAATATAGCGATTTTCATGCTTGAAAATGTCAGTTTAATTCATGTCATTTTTGCACTGGATAAAACATACCAGTGTGTACTCGTGCAGCACAAATTTAAACCGCGAACATGTTTTTGACCCGCTCATCGCGAAAATTTAATCGCGAGAAAATAAAAGCGCTTACAGTAACAAACAGATGTCAACCCTTTCACTGGTATATGATTTGTTTCTGAAATTTAACCTATTTGTGTTTTATACACATATTTCTCAAAAAAAAACCTTCCAACTAACCCCCTCTCCCCTGTGCATATTGATGTGGTGATCTGATTAAATGTTTGGATCAAGACTCAAGAGGTTAAGCCTATATTAAAGGGCATCATATAACAATATCTTCATTTTAAAAATGTGAGCTACATTACTAGTATTCCTCATGCTACCAGTGTCTATAATAAGGTCAATCAAGTAATTTTAGAATTGGTATGTAGGGTTTGGTACAGTGTAAATAATTTATACAAAAATATTTCACTCCTAACACTCGACGGTCTTCGCCCCATTGAAATAATGATGCATGCTGGCTCGAGGTCTACAGTGGGGAACTTATGGCTGGTGCACACAATCTCTTTGTCAATTACCATAGATAGCACTTGTTAACGTTGTCAAGGGTGAAAGCAAACTTTAAAATTTCATCTTTTAATCTGCATGTGAGATGTATATTTGAAACTGAAGTATGTAGTTAGCTTATTATTGCATGTTTAAGTCTCAAGATCTGCATGTATTTTAAAGGGATAGTTCAGTAGTGGATCCGAGATCAAAATTTTCTCCAAACCTCATTTTGATAGTAGATTTTAGTGATAAACTGCTTATAAAAACATTTGAAACTATTTGGTAACTTAATTTTTCCTTCTAAGCGATGTATGGGCCAAAACTGATCAAATATTTTCGTAATCGATTATCTATGATCGATTCAATGACAATCTTTTCAAAGTATAAAAAAAGATACCTGCTGTTGAATGGCATGATTGATATATATATTGACACAAAAGTAGTATTGAAATCAGTCTAGGATAACTAAATATGCATAAATAGTGCAGATTTTCTCTAAAATGGGTCATTCGAATTCGAGTAAAAAACGACGACCGCGTCTTTTACTCGATTAATATATTTATTGATTTTTCAGCCATTTCTGAATGGATTTTCCTCAAGATTAATTTCATTTGTAAGTTATCATTATGCATCAATATTCGTAGTGGTTTCCATTCCAACTGCTGAATTAATTTTCTTCCTGAAGCGCCCTCTCACCCACTACTGAACTTCCCTTTTAACACTGCACACTTGTAATTTTATTTCTCATATAGCAATCAAGATGACTGCAGTGAGTACAGAAGTTGTACAAATACCAAGTGGAGCTAGTGATGACCCTGCACCTGTGGCAGTGCAAAGGAGGGCTACAAATAATGCAGAGGTACGTACATGTATGTCCACTTTGATCTCATGACTTAAAGCCGGGGTTCTCAACAGGCGGCCCGCGGGCCAGATCCGGCCCGCGAAAATTAAAAAATAAAAATAAAATAAAAAAATGACTTCTTGTGGCTTGATTTTTCAGTGTTAATGTCATTAAAACCATTGAGCTTCAGGGGGCTTCGCCCCCCTCGGACCACCCCCCATCCAATCAGGGGGCCCTAGGCGGGCCCCTTGACCCCACCCATTTTATTTATACACGCTTCGCTCTATTAGTCCATTTGGCCCGCCGACATTATTACTATAAATTACAGTCTGGTCCACACTGACCAAAACTGTTGAGAACCCCTACTTGAAGTCTTAAATCTATAGAAGAGGACGGTCCTGCCTGTGAGTGTGTCAGTCCAGTGGTGCTGGATTCTGCTTTGAAAGAAATTTCATGAGACAATTAAGGACACAATTACTAACCAAACTAACATCTAAATTTAATTGTGTGGTTTATGCTTACATTGATTAAGGGAACTCAAGAAAACTAATCTTTACTAGATACAAACTGTGATTTACTACATTTTTCATATACTCGTTTGCATATACTCGTTCAAACGACGTTTAGTGCTGAAAAAAGGAAAATGAATGACCGGTTTTACCATGCTAACTTTTCCCCATTGACTACAGTGTTGGAGTAAACCATCCCCCTGACGGTTTAGTTCATAGATATCTTCATAGTAAAGGCATAGTTTTCAAAACTTTTGCATTCTTTGGTGTTTATTCATCCATTTGAACATTATCATACAGCTTAGATGTTACAGTTCTACAGTTTTTTAAATCACTCCACCACAATGTTAAACAATGACTTTAATCCAATTAAAACTTTTTCCCCAGATGGTGAATGACATACTAACTACATCACCAGGTGGGGCAGCAGTCCTAGCAGAGTATGACAGAGACAAGAAATTGACTGAACCACCGGAAAAATACTAGTGAACCTGCTCGTAGCACATATGAAGGAAAAGCATGGGTAAGTTAAGGTCCAAACTTCAATCAAAATTTTAATAGAACTTTTTAGCCTGTCATCATGCACACCTACATTGAATTTATCTAATTGGTGATTTTTTTTTTAAATAGAATCATAATACCAATGATCGTGAAATTGTCTTATCCCAAATCCATGAAAATATAAAAATTTACATTGTAATGTTGCATAGATCTGCTTTATTATATTTTTTGCTGCTCAGGTTGGTGCAAGCTTAGAGCTCTTCCTAGAATCCACAATGAACCAGCAGTGGCAAGCCATTCCTCCTCGTCAAGGGGGTGAGAAAAAGTGACCCTACACAAATCTTCGTCATTGTGGACCATAGAGCGATCCCATGTGAACCCAACATCATCCAGGCATTTGATGTGCTTTTCAAGCTTCACTATATCTTCGGGCTGATGTGTGCCAAGCCTCTGCATAGTTTCTTCACGTTCATCCAAACATCCATCTATGGAATTGACAAGGCAACAACACATGAAACCCCGAAAATGAGGGAGATGAGAGCTCTATTAATGTCTGAGTAAAAAGTTACAAATAACAATGAATTGCTACATAAGCCACAGAAAGTAAGAACTATAAATAGTTTATTCTCTCACTTACGGCAAACACATGGATTGTGTGATTCAGCTGGACAAATATACAGGTGCGGGCAAGGGGTTTGTGCCCAAACGTTTTCATCATTTAGTGGATATAGACGACATTTGAAGTTACGTCATAGCAAAGTAACATGTAAATTTGAGCATGAATTACCTGAACTACCTGAAAGACTGCTACCTGTGGAGGATAATGAGTTTGATGATACTGAAGTTGATGATATGGATCAACCTGATGCCCGAGAAGAGGGTCAGAATCATCCATTCTCTCTCCTCAGGAGATTGAAGAACATTCTTCTGCATTTGTTTCAAAATTGTGTAGTAAGCCAAACATGTCAGAAGCACATGTTAATGACATTCTAGACTCTGCTAATGATTTCATAGAAAATATTGTTAGAAGTGCTTCAGCAGCTGTTTCAGCAGCATTTGAAAGTAATGAACTTCCACCTGACTCGTTAGCTTTACAAGAAATCCAGGCACATTTAAGGACTCTTCAAACTCCATTTGAAATCTTAAATC
This sequence comes from Echinometra lucunter, assembly GCA_029962745.1. NCBI lineage: Eukaryota > Metazoa > Echinodermata > Echinoidea > Camarodonta > Echinometridae > Echinometra > Echinometra lucunter. Next base: position 14,628 of record JAPZVO010001211.1, on the reverse strand, counting down.
AGATTACCACAGAATGAAGTACATATGCAGAAAAGGAATGGTTAAACCTTATGAAATAGCACTGGGTAATAGATATGAAAATCGGCTAAACAGAGAAACCAATCAAGTTGAAGAGGTAGCTGTTAGTGATACTTTCACTTATGTACCTATACTGGAAACTTTAGAGTCTCTGGTAAAACATCCTGATGTGCTGCACCATGTTACACATAGTCATAAAAGTGATGATGGTATAATCAGAGATTTTTGTGATGGTGAACTTTATGGTGAAATCGATCTTTTAAGGAAGATCCAAACGCCTTACAACTACATTTCTTTTACGATGACTTTGTTACCGTCAATCCCCTTGGATCTAAAACAATTCACAAGCTGGGTGCATTTTATTTTGTTCTTAAAAATTTGTCGCCAAAATTCAATTCATCTCTTCACAAAGTGCAATTAAGCTTTTGGGTATATGTTAAAAAAAACAGCAACATGCAAAAAAAATAGATATGAGCATACACATGTCAAGCTTAAAGCACAAGGATAGTTTTGGTAAATATGAAAACCTTTCAAGAATATTTTCCCCCCAATTCTAGTATTTGATGACGATTATGAAGGCAAGTCATCGAGCAATAATGATTTGCTCTGAGTCTCTTTATTCTTTTTTTAATAGCATACACCTATCCACTATACTTTGCAAGGTGTAATTATTATCAAATGGTTAATCTAACTTCGGTTCAAAGCGTGTAGCTGTTCCAAAACACTTTGGATAATTTCTTAACAAATATAGAGCAACAAATTTTTCCTTACCAAAACTATCTTTGTGCTATAAAGGCAAAATTAAAATTTTTGAAGTTTAAAAATCTGAGATGCATCTTTCAAGCTATAATATTAAGTGTGTTTGTAGGTCATCAATTGAACCTTTGGACAGAAGAACCCTTTCATTTCTGGAGTTCTAACTTTTGTACCAGATATCACAATTTGGTGTGTCTATGCTGAAATTGTGGATTTATTGAATACCAACTTGTACTCATTTTGCCCTTTTCAGTACATTGTAAATATTGTCGCTGGGGTGACAAGAACTTGTATCTCAATTTTGGGTGAAAATGAATTTTGTTCGTAATCTTATAGCTAAGAACACTTAAAATGTATTTTCATACCCTTATCACATGCCCAACTGCAAAGATGAAGCCATTACTGACAAACAAAAATTGACCGCCTCCATTGGCTGTATTGCTTAGGCAGCCATGTTTTTTGGCTCTCCTGAACATTTTACATTTTTAAGATCAGAGATTTTGTCACCCCAGCGACGATATGCAACCTTATTTTTTTTTTCCTCTTGCCAAATCTGATATGCAAAAACTTAGATATGAGGATATAAAGCTTACAGGCCATATTGAAAATTTTTGAAGTTTAAAAATCTGATCTGCATGGCCAAAGCAGACCATGCCATGCCAAGAATTATTTGATCTTTCAAGCTATAACAATAAGGTGATAAGGTGTGTTTGTAGGTCATCAATTGAGCATTTGGGCAGAAAGAGCCTTTTAATTTCTGGAGTTCTAACTTTTGTACCAAATATCACAATTTGGTGTGTCTATTCTGAAATTGTGGATTTACTGAATACCAACATGTACTCATTTTGCCCTTTTCAGTACATTGTATATATGCAACCTGTTTTCTTCTACCAAATCTTAATATGCAAAAAATTAGATATGAGCATACACATGTCAAGCTTAAAGCACAAGGATGGTTTAGGTAAATATGAAAACCTTTGAATAATATTTTCCCCACTATTTTTGGAATTTGATGATGATTATGAAGGCAAGTCATCGAGCAATAATGATTTGCTCTGAGTCTCTTTTATTATTTTTAATAGTGTGCACATTATACACATTATCCATTATACTTTGCAAGGTGTAAAAAAAATTATTATCAAATGGTTAATCTAACTCCGGTTCAAAGCGTGAAAGCTGTTCAAAAACACTTTGGATAATTTCTTAGCAAATATAGAGCAAGTTTATTTTTCAAATTTGTTCTTACCAAAACTATCTTTGTGATTTCAAGGCAAAAATTAACATTTTTGTAGTTTAAAAATCTGAGCTGCATCTTTCAAGCTATAACATAAGACCTGTGTGTTTGTAGGTCATCAATTGAACCTTTGGACAGAAAGAACCCTTTAATTTCTGGAGTTCTAACTTTTGTACCAAATATCACAATTTGGTGTGTCTATTCTGAAATTGTGGATTTATTGAATACCAATATGTACTCATTTTGCCCTTTTCAGTACATTGTATATATATATGCAACCTGTTTTCTTCTGCCAAATCTGAATATGCAAAAATTAGATATGAGCATACACATGTCAAGATCATCAATTGAGCATTTGTATTTTTAAATTTGAATTAAATTCTAATGTTCAAGAATTCAAACGGTTCTGTTCCACAGTGCTTTATTTACTGATGTTTATGTAACACCAAACACTGGTGTTGATTACTCAACACTGGAGTTAGTGTTCATTAACACCTGAAGGTGTTAGAACACAAAAAATAGTGTCAAATTGACACCACAAGAGTGTCAATTAATCAACACCCTTTTAGTGTTAAATAGTTAACACCAAAACCTGGTGTTGATTAACACCGGTTGGTGCGGTCCTCTCAGAACACCACACCAGTGTTAAATCAACACTCGCAGTGTTACCTTACACCACTATGAGTGTCACTATGAGTGTCACTTAATCAACACCATATGGGTGTTAAAAACTTGACACCAAGTTCTGGTGTTAATTAACACCAGCTGGTGCGGTCCTCTCAGAACACCGGGCCGGTGTTAAATCTAACACCTGTGGTGTTAATTTCAACACCACTGTTTTTGCAGTGTAAATGCCTTTTTTTTTTCAGGGTTCGGTGGCATTCCCCCACAAATGAAAAATTGAGGGAGCAGTCAAGTTATTCAACGTGGAATTCCTTGAAATTGGTCGGGTATGGAACAATAACTGTAGAAAAGTATTTTTAGACTGTCAATGGAAAAAAAGTAAAATAGGGAAGTACGGGTTCATACGAATACAAACTATGCTCTATACAAGCCTACATGCAAGAATTGTGCATCCTACGCACATCTCAATTTCACAATAAAGTAAGATAAGAAAAAATGTGACAGTTATTTATCTTGCAAGATTTCCCTCCCTTTTCATTGAAGGTCTATATCCTTGAAAACCACGCAGAGCAACAGGAGTCTATGTGTGCGTAGATGCAGAACAACAGAGAGAGATCAACAAAAGCGTGCCAACACCCCCCCCCCCCCCCCAAGAAAGCACCTCCTCCCTATATCTGAAAGGATTCTCTTGTGGGTTATTAGTCTGCACTTGTGAACCCAGTTGATCAGGATAACAGTGGCCTGGAAAAAGCCTGGAAAGAAACAAGTGCCACAAAGGGTACAGCAAGGTACCTCCTTGGGTACAACAGCTTGGAACACAGCACACATGAAGTGCAGCCACAGAACACCAATGACAAGTAACTAATTTTTATTTCATCGACCAGTCATCATTTCTCGACATTGGTAACACAAGTCTGTGCCTGTAGACTACTAGCATCCATTCCACATCAGCTTTTCCCCTAATGAATATTCATGACCACTTCACTGGAAGAAGGAAGTGATTGTAATTGTATTTGTTCACTGAAAGCTTCATACAAGCACCTTCTGGCATGGTACTTGTTTCCAGCCTGCTTGTTTCCCATCATACAACCCAGTGTACATTACAAAGAGAGGAATTTCTACAACTGCATTATCGAGGATGATATTTCGTAACATTTTTTCCCCCTTGACAGAAATAGACATTGATAAATTAACAGAAAATTACCATTGTCCGATTCAACAGCAATTTTTTTCTCTAAATCAGCAAATCCCTTCTTTCTATGAGAAAAATGCACTTCTTTAGCAATACCCATACAACTAAAGTTTGCCTTTTGCAAGTCCACACCTCAAAATAGCGCTATCTTTCCAATGGCATGAAATAGGCATTGTGCTAGTAAAAACACAATCATCCAAAAGTAAATACTGCTGACAACATCAAAACAGAAGCCTTGCTCAAACCATAGACCTCTCTCGCAAATCCATCTTAAATCCAAAGATGACATTCAAGCATCCCCAGTTTTCTATCAAACAACATTTCACTACCCCCCCCCCCCCTCCAGTTTTTCTTTTCTTTTTTTTTCCACATACATGTACAGGACTCTGAACTGGAATTTTTCAATTTTATCCATAAAGCTCTTTATTAAATTTTCAAAATTGGGGAGGGGGGGGGGCAGATCTGTACTTTGGCAGTTGTGTGGCCTGTGTACATGTAATACTGCTGCTTATCAATACACTGAATTGAACTCTGCTGGGGCTTTTGCACTATTAAAGAAAAAAAAGACCCAAGATCTTACCCCCTCCATTGGAATAACAGAGGTAGGGGAATCTCCAGACATTGCCCAGTCCAACGGCATAGCCCACACAGGACAGGATAAAGTCCAGATGGTTAGACCAGTTTCCACGTTCCACGTTCTCTTCCTGCTTCTTGGAACTCTTGGAGGTCTTTGACACATTCGACAGCCCCAAAAGACCCAAGGTCTTACCCCCTCCATTGGAATAACAGAGGTAGGGGAATCTCCAGACATTGCCCAGTCCAACGGCATAGGACACACAGGACAGGATAAAGTCCAGATGATTAGACCAGTTTCCACGTTCCACGTTCTCTTCCTGCTTCTTGGAACTCTTGGAGGTCTTTGACACATTCGACAGCTGGGAGGTATGGTGAGCCTGAATAAAAAAGAAGAAAAAAAAAAGGATTTCAGTTAAATTCAGCCATTTAACATACAACTTATCAATGTAAGTTTGACCACATTCTTGTACAATATCTTTACTTCTAAACTGTTGTCTTATTTCTTTCTACTTCCCCTCTTTTTTTCCAGTTTGCAGAACCATAACAAGGAAGAAATATTTTGTTCTTAAAGTATTTCAAAATAAAAATATCCTGAAATAACTTTCATCCTTACAAATATTACTTGCACTGTTCAATCTCCTTATTTCCTTATCTATTTTTCTGAAGCATATATCCACTAATGATTGGATTTAAAAGTTATCATTCTCAACCAAACTATTCTTAGGCAGTTTTACTTACATCATCTGAGGGGACGTTCCCATTGGAAAGCACTCCATTCAGAGGCAAGGTAAGTTCACCCTGTGGACATAAAAATAAAAGGCAAGACTATATGATACAACCACTCACAAGGATATGACACAATGACTGTACCTCCTGACAGGCACCAAAAATAACATCAAGTATCTCCCCTGTTACTCCATTTCCTTGTGGAAGAGATGAACTGCATACTACATTTCATGATTTCACCCTAAATGTCATTTATATCCCAGGCTAATGGAAAGGAACTTTGGGGGAATCATCAAAAAAATTCCCCTTCAAGAAAAAATAACGGAAAGAAAGAGTGAGCAATGGCATGTAGTTACTACACACAAACTAAACATGCATCGGCAACAAATTAGATGAGATACCATCACACACATGCATTCATGGCATTAAATTCTTTCTGGTGTCCCTCCCATCAGTGGATCAAATCAAAAACGTTAAAAATTCTGGATGTGACCCTTACACTGTAACAGCTGGAACCATCACTATTGTGACAAAAAACAAGTTCATTTCACTCTAAAACAGGTGGCCCTCACGGTTTCACAGCTCAATAAGTATCATATACAAAGTATGAAATTCATATTTCCAGCCAATATTCTTGAGTTGTGTATTCATGTACATGTTCATGTACTGTATCATTATGCTAGAGCACTGATTTTGTATATCCCTGAACAATGCGTAAATGCATACAAGGCCATGACAGCCAATTCATTCCAACATCATTAACAAATTTTATCATTAATTCATTAATACGTCATAAGATACTGCCACGATGGTAATCACATGTCACTGCACAAACAAACCTGCCCTAACTAATTCATGGGCCACAGAATTAAAAAAATTCCAATAAAAGCTTCCCGCACATCAAAGCAGATTGTTTACAAGGTGAGCATGATGAAGCAGAAAACCAAATGAGCTCCTTGAGAAAACACTGAACGTGGGCACAAATGCTAATGAAGTTCACAGTTCCGGTATTGTCCTTAATTAGGATAGAAACAGTTGGCTGCCTTCTTTCTAGGCTACTATGCCCCTAGACAGGCAGACATAATAGTGTGATAATGAGACAGTTATATAAGGGATCAATCAGATTAAGGAGTAATTACAATCATTCTGATCCTGGCCTTATTTAAGGACATGAGCCAAGCCAGTATGCTTGTGATTGTACGGGCAATTGTTGGTATTGGTAAACATTACAAAATCCCATTATTCACTCATGCAGGCATGACAACAACATCTTAAGTTCATATAAAGTACATGACATAGGTGTTTTATATTTTATATTGTTTTATATTGTTTAATGGATCTTAAGTAGTGTCCATCCATCTGGGATGGTAATGGAAAATTGATGGTTTGATCTTGAGTCTTGACCTTACTCGGAAGGTATATGATGGGGAACCCATGCCAGAGTAGAAGGTTACATCAAGGTCAAGGTAATCTCCAGGAAGCATACACTTTTAGTTTCTATTTTTATTGTTGGGGTAGATAACTTCACAATAAACCTTAAATGGACCTCTACTTGGTGAAAGCTAGGTCATAGAAGTACATTTAAATAGGTTAGAGGTCAAATGAGGTCAATATATGTATCAAAATTTACCAGCAAGCACATAAGCTGGGCACAAGTTAGACACATTATTGGACACATTGTTACACTTGATTGGTTACTAACATTTTTAGTCATTGTGTGCATGAGATTAGTATTTGTAGCCTACAGTAGTTGTTGAAAAGCATAGTTTTACTATTTCACTTCATTGTGACTTATGTGATTTAGCATTTTCCAGAAATGTGCATCTGATTACAGACAGTCCATGATAATAAGGAGCATTCAACAAATAGCAGTTTGATGTAAGTTTGAATGGAACTTCTATACTCTAACTTTGTTAAATCGTTTCTGCACATTTCTGCACAGGTTTTAGACCACCCAATTAAGTTACAGTCTTTTGCAAGTTTTCCATGAGCATTCAACCAAAAACTCAAAATGTGATATATTGCTATTAATTTATAGATTTCTATAAGGAATAATGAGCCAATATCATAAACTCCCTAGTTTGCATACAACCTTTACAACCGTTTCATGAAATTATGCAAAGCCTTCATGAAGTTCTATAACTTTCTTCGTTTCTTGTATTATTTTTACTTGTGTTTGCTTGATTGGTTTTTGTTTATTTTTCACTTCTACTTGATGCCAGGGTGAATATCCCCTGTTATGCATTTAAAGTACTTTCTGAAATTTGTATGTCATTGTTTTTTATGCCTCCACCTGATATCAGATCCTTCATGAGTCTCATAACGTTGGTGAAAAGATAGATTAGTGACAACATATTTAGTTTGCCTAATCTTGTTTAAAGTTCACCAACTCAGGTCTGCTGGTGCATGTGTTATTGTTCATCAATGTCAATATCAATGTCAATAAGTTCATTTGACCACACAAGAATGTAAACACACAAGCTGAAGCAGATTCAAAGAATTATTCATTCATGGGCCAATCTCCATTTACCACTACTTATAAAAAATTTGCTCTGTAAATTTACTTAACAATCTGTAATACGAAAGACGTCTTTTATCCTCATCTGCCTGGGATCTAAGAATCAACGTGGTGAGGGGGGGGGGGGGGGGAACTCTTCAAGTACAGATGTAAACAATAATCTGGTAGTAATATTTAGCCTAGTCATGACTGTCAACACTGCATCAAGCCTTAGAATTAGAAGTTTCCCTCATTCACAGAAAGAGATAGGTACCTCATTCATACCATGCCCATTTTTTCTAGCATCTATTATGCAGAAGTAGATTCCCCTGGATTAAAGTCTAACAATGCCCTCTGCTTGAACCCGCCCTGGAAAATTACCAGACCCAACATCCTCTGCTAGAAGATCCAGAGTCGATCTTCTCCTCTTATTTTCACCCTTGTTAACCCATTCGTGACAGAGGTCCACATGTTGTGGTTTGGCCTAATATCTTTTGATGCAAAGCCCTAAAAATAATACCAAATACATGAACAGAAAGAGCAAAAAATTCTACATATATACTGTGCCCATTTTGGTTGCGTCAATATTCGTTGTTTGATGCTGAAATTTTTTTAGAGGAAAATAAGCATTAAAATCCTTAAATTGGCAATGTGATCGAAGTTTAAAATCACCGTTTTCCCCTGCAAATTGGCAACTTTTTGACTTCTCTCATAATTTCTGTCAATTTTATATTCATTTCAGATACATGACGTTTTATAAGAAAAATGTAGCATTAAAAAAAAAGTATTGGTGTTGCCAATTTGACGAATAACAGCTGATCAAATCAGCCTTAAAATGATTCCTGTCACGAAAGGGTTAAAAAATGAAAGCTAGAGGAACCGGAACACTCAGTGCAATGACTGCTTACAGTGTGCATGTATCTCAATGGGCAAACTTATGGCATGCCATAATTGTTACCGATAATTAATCACAATTCTTTTAGGGAAATATGACTGAAAGACGAGCACAATATGGCATAACTAGCAATCCAGCTGTGTCTAAACAGGCTGAAATGCATGTAGACTGCATACTCTTGATCATCAATATTCCATTTTATAAATTTCATGAGAGATGGCCTTACCTAGTCACATACATAGTGACAGGGAGAAAATAAGATGAACAGGAGACACTTTTAATCTCTTTAAGTAGAACTACCTGTATTAGGTGTCATTAATCTGTCTACTTAACACCTTGATCCCCTTATCTCTAGCACGAAAACAGTTATATACTAATTAGCTCTTCGAAGATCACACACTGGCAAACAGAAGAAAGGCAACAGAGACGGTCAGACAAGCCATCAATTATTCTCTAAATTTCAAGAAATGCTTTGCAGTGCATGCAAACAGCACAGGAAAATGAATTCTACAACATATATTATTTTGCTGTTCTTCAATTTATATTAGGACAAATGTTCAAATATCAGCTTTGAGCTAAATTTCCAGACACATTTTCAATGAAAGGATTCAATTTCCTAGATCACGGAAAGGGAAGAAGTCTCACCAAAAAAAAAGCATTATTTATAGGAGGAAGTACAAATTCATACAAAGAAAAGCGGGTGGATAAGATTGAAGCATACTCTTTTAATTTTGTGTTTGGATTAAAAAAAAATCATTAAATAACACAAATGAATATCATCAAAATTTCTTAACTATGATATTGTCTAACAAAGGTGTTAAAAAAATTTCAGAAAACAATATGACTTGTAAACTCCTTAGGTCTATTCTTTGCAACCGACCCTCGTATATTTTTCAAACATTGGTTCACATTTTTTATATTTAAAAATACTTCCTGTGGATATTATACTTTGAAACTTTCAGACTGGTATTTTTACACTATAACCCATATGTTTATCCCATTCTCAAGTAACAAGACAAGATTTTTTAAAATCGTAACAATGTTAACCAATGTCTTTAAGTAAGGGGAGAAATATGAAAACGGTCTATACGTATCAAAACTTTGGAGAAGGGGAACCACAGATGAGGGAAATGCATGCCAACAGAAGTCATCTTTGTAACATTTAAACCTCATACCTACCAACAGTGAGTACTAAAGAGAAAATATTAAGTATGAATTTACTTTCACACTTTAGCCCCCCACGTATCGACGACAAGATATAATAGTTTAATACAGATGTTGGGTACCCAGTCACGTAAACAAGAAAGAAGAATGATAGATCGGAGGCTCCGCCCCCGTACTATTATCTTGTTTGTGATCGATAACCAGTTTAAGTGCGTTGACTGGCGCATCAGAATGGTCGAAGTTGATTTGCTACATCCCTTGCGCGGGAAGCGCGCAATGTGTGAATAAAATTACAATAAATACATATATTTCGCGATTTGACCTTTCCTCTCGCGCTGATGTCTGCATTGTTTCGCATCGCATACTATTTGTCATGTGGGTACGCTGTGTGAAGGGGAGCATCTCACAAAATGCATAATTCATGACAGCTCATGAATTATTTAGAAGGGCTTATTTCGGCTTCTAATGGACGAAAGGTAATGGCGGAGCTTAGGGGGCTTGAATAACACCCTGTAACCCATTCACACACACCAACTACCATATTAGGCGCATTGCATGTGCCAGTACTACTCAAAACACAGACACACAACACAGCACAAGTGCTAGTGAAATGGAGATCAGGGGCCCGTTTCACGAAACCGTCATAATAAGCGAAGGGCCAAAGTCAAATATCTAGCTTATTTTTTGAGTTCGTTCCACCATCTGTACAAACTAAGTAGACCATGCTCATTTTCAAGTTTAAAGCATAACACACAATATTCAAGAGGTCTACCTCAAAAAATTAGTAGCGAAAGCTTCCAAATCCAAGATGGCGTCCAAAATGGCCGCCATTTTGACGGAATTTGAATTTTTCAAGATAAAATTTGATAGAAACATCCCATTGCAACAAAATTGGTCTCATCTGAAAGAAAATCATATTCCCTACAGTTTGATGCCATTTGTGAGTAATGTCAAAGTAATTCGGTCCAGATATTTAGTCAAAAAGTGTGTTTTTTGACATATTTTCCCCAAAACTGAAAATATGCAAAATGCATGATTTAGCATAAATCAAGAAAAAAATTAAGAATTGTCTTGAAACCTTCCAGAAAACTTTCTTGATATTCAATTATCATCTGTGGAAAATTAGAAAGCAATACCATTTTCCGTTCTAAAGTTATAATGTCTCAAACTTGAAAACTCATATTTCATAAATTTCTCTTCTTGCATATGCATGTGTTATATTCCCATAGACTATAATGCATTAACATGCATGTACCCTGTACAAAAGTGCAGACGTGGATTTTCGCTCTACAAACCAAGAAGGCCATGCTTATATTTGTGCTTATTGACATGTTTGTAACTAAACTTGGATGATAGATGCCTTACACAAACTCCAGTGTTATTGGGGAGTCAAAGGTCACATATGTAGGTCAAAGGTCAAATGAGGTCAAATGTTAACATTTTCCGTGCATATTTCTTCTGGGGTTGGTAACTTTAGAACCATAAGTCCATTTGTAACCAAACTTGGATAGTAGATGCCTTTCAGGGACATAACTGGTATTTAAGGGTCAAAGGTCATGTATGTAGGTCAAAGGTCAAATGGTAAAATATTCATGCATATTTCTACTGGGGTTGGTTAGTTTAGAACCATAAGTCCATTTATAACAAAACTTGAATGGTAATTACCCTTTAAGGACCTCATTGTTATTTGGGGGTCAAAGGTCATGGGTGCAGGTCAAAGGTCAAAGGAGGTCAAATGTTAAAACTTTCCTGCAATTTTCTATTGGGGTTGATAGCTTTAGAACGATGACTCCAAACTTAGATGGTACATGCTTTATATAGGGACCTCAATTCCACATGTTATGGGGCTTGGGTTGTAGGTTTATATCATTTGATATTGAATATATGGATGCAAACTTTGCATGAGATACATGTACATATGTTCTTCACAACTTTTCATTTTGTTGTGGACATAATCATTGTGACTCTTCCACATATAAGCAGGGAGCCATAGGCAGAAAATATATTTAGATCATAAAAATTGTTAGAAACTTCAAATTGGAATTAAATAGGTCTCAGATGAAAAGAATTTTTTTTTACAACTGAATGTCCTTCATGAGGGGTGTTGAGTTACCATGCAATTTATTCTATATTTAGTGGGAAAATATTGTTTTTCTACATTACCCCCCCCCCCATGAAATTAGTGAAAGTGAGAGTAGGGTCAGAAAGCGCCAGGATGGAAAGGTTTCAATATCATTATGTAAATAGATATATGATCGATAGATAAAATGGTCCTTATCATCTTGCTTCGCAGCCAAGATATGATGGCTATACAATTTTGAATGTGTTATATTCTTTGAAATTACAAATTACACTTGTCACATTTAATGGAAAGAAAATAATAGCTCTAGAAATATGGTAAAATGGCAGCGAGAGCACTCTTTCAAAGAACACTTTAAATATTCTAGTGTCATTTAGTTATTTTTTCAACTCATTGGAAGTTGTTCTTTGATTTATCTGGTGCAGTTGTGGTTATTGTATTATATAAATTGAATATAAATTAGTACAGAATAACTTCACAAGATAATAAGCTATCATAAGCATGATTAGTAATAAAAAAAATGTCTAATTTCTCATTAGTTAAAAACTCATTATTTGTATATTACAGTTTATTATTCAGCATAATTATATACATCACTTTAAGTTGATTTTAACGGCGGCATCAAAAAGTCAATCCATTAAATCCATAAAAATACATGAAATTAACAGTGTGCACGCATACAAATACCAACAGAAGAAATTGGACCAGTTAATACAAAATAGAATTAAAATACAAATACATACAACATTGTAACCTTTCTGTTTTTGAAATTTTGGTGCTTTTAATAAATTGTACATAATATTAATGGCAACAGGCAATTAAAAAGTGTGGACGCAGCATTCTACATCTCATACTTCCAATGAGCTAATTTTAAGAACTTTCTCATATGTTTTGTAGTCTTATTCTATTTTTTTTCAGGGAGCTGAAAATTTCACTAGGTGAATACTTAATTTGTAAACAAATTTGTTTACAAATCATGAATTTCTCCCATTAACCTTCTTTATTTGTTAAGTACTCAAGTTGCCAATGACGATAAAAGCTTAATCCTCAAGGAAAGGATGAATATATCAATAATACGATGTATTTGTATGGTTCAGAGGTACCTTATACTATTTCCAGACATCTCAGCATGTAGATATTTGTTTTACAGCGATTCAGTATATGCAGACACGTGGGGAATCCCAAATAAGTTCCTACTGTATTGATACCTACCATTTTTGCTTTATCATTTTATCAATAAAGTTCAAGATACAATTATCCATAACTCAAAGTGGGATTGAGGCTAATGCATTCTTTGACACAATCCCAATGTTTCTAGTTTTTATTCTAATAAGTATTAAAAACAAGGGACTCAAACACGGTGATGGGACACCATGCAGGTGAACTGAACCAGTAAATGGTACGATCAAGGAGAAACGGGAGAAAACTCTTGAAAATGCAGTTTTCCTAGTGGTTGTCTAAAATAAGTCCTGGTAATATTAAATGTAATATCACTGTCGTTTTCAAAGAAAATTGTCTTTCAAACCAAATGAAAAATTATAACATTATATTATTAATCTCGCTGAAATTAAGGATCACAGGTTTTCCTTTCTTTCTGGGCCACCCTGTATAGGGCATCAACCATCCAAGTTTGGAGTCATCGTTCTAAAGCTATCAACCTAAATACAAAATTGCAGGAAAGTTTTAACATTTGACTTCCTTTGACCTTTGACCTCCACCCATGACCTTTGACCCCCAAATAACAATGAGGTCCTTATAGGGTAATCATCATTCAAGTTTTGTTATAAATGGACTTATGGTTCTAAACTTACCAACCCCAGTAGAAATATGCATTTTTTTTTAAATTCTTTTCATCTGAGACCTATTTAATTCCAATTTGAAGTTTCTAACAATTTTTATGATCTAAATATATTTTCTACCTATGGCTCCCTGCTTATACGTGGAAGAGTCACAATGATTATGTCAACAACAAAATGAAAAGTTGTGAAGAACATGTATGAAGTACATGTATCTCATGCAAAGTTTGCATCCATATCGTCGTTGATTTTACGAACCGTCATAAACCTCGACTGAAAGCAAAAACCAACTTTTGAGATAATCGCGTTTAAAGTTTCGATGCTTTACCGACGGCCAGAACTCCTCGCTTTGAAGCAAAGCATGGTATTGTTTGGTATCATTGTAAAGCTTGAATTCTGAACCTTTTCAATCAGTACATTTTGTACACATCTTTAAAATTAATTTTTGCAATATTTGCGGTGAAATCCAACGTGGCATTTAAGAAACAGTAAATATTGGTGAAATTGGGGTTTAGGTCAGTTCGTAAAATCATATTTTGCATGCGCATGTTACGCGGCGTATTAAACCAAGGTTTATGACGGTTCGTAAAATCATATCATGCATGCGCGCGTCGCGAATACAGATTTAGGTCGGGTTTATGACAGTTCGTAACATCATGAAAGGAGTGCGCATAACGCGAGTGCATACGTTTTATGTGTGGTTAGGGACGTTTCCAACAGTAAAATCATTTTCAAAGTATTGTTTTGTAACTCCGCTAATAGCCATTGTAAATTTGAATTATTTTAATGGAAATAATGATAGTGTAGTGGGGATGATCATGATTACTTTGTAGGCCTATGATATCGATGCCTATTATGTATAATTTTAGTAACCATGATGGCATATAGGCCTACAGCTCTACCCAGTTGCCCGGGCCCAGTTGTATGTCAGGAAAACGTGTGAATCCAGACAAGACACAAATTTCAAGAATTTTGTGAAGCGATATTTCATATTTATTAGAAGTAATTTTACATAGGCCTACAATATCATTAATAACAATTTTTCAGTTTTTTTATGCATAGATTTGTGA
>JAPZVO010001210.1:0-14593 GCA_029962745.1 Echinometra lucunter | reverse complement strand
AGTACTTTTGTGGTTTTGATAGTAATTTGATGGTACTTTCACGGTTTTGATGGTAATTTCGTCGAAGTACCATGGTACCCACGGTACTTTTATCAGCAGGGATCGCTCAACAAAACCACTAAAACCACACCACATTATTACTCACAGAAAAGATAACACCATTTTCAGAATACCATGGCCATCAATATGAAATGAATTTCTGTATTTACATGCATGACCTCATGTCTGTTTGAATCCCTATGTCTGGACCATAGACATATAAATTTACTAGACGAAAAGCAGCACGCGTGGAAATCATTACGCGAATGGCCTTAGGCCCAGCCTATTTCAGATCATTTGTAGGGGCCGATAAGCACCTGTTATCGCCTTGATATCAATAATACTGTTGCATTATTTATAACTTTTCTGCGTATCAGTTTTATTGTGACACTTTGTGCATTTATTGTGTATGTTTCTAGCTGATGGGCGTGATGTTTTAAAACATGCACAAACGCACGCGACTCCTTGGAATCATCTTACAAAACGAATTATTAATTTTTAATCATGAATACTGATGGATGTTTAGGTCGGTCTTCTAATGGATCTGGACAAAATGGCGGAGCTTTAGGGTCCTTGTCTGGACACTCAATCAGTCAGGACACACGATGGCATTAGGAATGCCCTCTACCATAAGCCACCTTTGACCTTTGACTTACCTGACATGACAGCGACCTCAGAATGCAGCAGATCTTCATCTGGCATCCTGGCAACGGGCTCCATCCTCAGTAACTCACCTGAAGGAAAACAAAAAAGGAAAACATTCAAGAACAAAGTATTTCATTTTAATACACTCCTGTCTCTCAACCAATAATAGATTTCTAACATACAGTTGCAAATTTATTATTATTAAAATATTGTTTGTTTGGCGTCAACTGTGCCTGGAAGGCAAAAAGCGAACTGAATCACTGTAACCCTCAGGTCTCTCCTCCTGATTTAATTGATTGGAGGTGTGCAGGTGGACCACTACACAGGGGTTTCCCCCTACTTTTATACAAATAGTGCAGTGGGAGCTTAAACGTGCAAAAGTGGTGACTCTCCTCTACACGGGGCCTCCATTTAACATCCTTTTCCGGGGACAGAGTGTTTTCCACTGTAACATTGCCTGCGTCTATGAAACAGGGGAGGGACACGTTAACGCACAACACAGGTTTCAGTCATCCGCCCGGGGTGGACTCGAACCCACAATCTTTGGTTCGACGGGTAGACGCTTTACCGACTGAGCCAACTCGCTCCCTCTTTATAAGACAAGGTAGGGGGGGGGGGTGTTTCACAAAGAGTTAAGTTGGACTTAAGTCACACTTAAATTCCTTTATGTGGATGCTGCCCTCTATAGTTAAGCATAGAAAACACAACATAAATCAACAAATTCCTGGAAAATATCTGGTTTTTACTAGGGCCAAGTTAAAGTGTTTAACCGATGTTTTAAACGACCGCCAGAAGGCAAAAGCGTTTACTGTTTCATAAAATGCTTAACCATTTTTAAAGGAAAAAAAAAAGTCTTCTAAACAACTGCCCAAATTATATTGCCTAAATTTACATCTCACACATGTGAAATGTTTTTCCCCATCATATTTTTATGATAATAATTCAATTAAATCGTAAACTACATGTAATAATGTAAAGAGAAATTAAAATTTCCTTCTTTACTCGGAGAGACCAAGTTCTGAATGTCAAGAACGATCTTGTCATTGGACTCACTACATCTACAGCATAAACTTGTACATACATGTACAAACTGTATGGGACTATACTGAAATGACTGTGAGGTTTCAAAAACCTTTTTTATTTTTTCGGTTTTCAAAGTTTATTCTCTACCTCAAATTGTCATTTGAAAAAAAAAATATGACTTTCAAAATAAAAGATATAATACTTTATAAATGTAACTGTTTTTCGGCTATAAATCCTTGAATAAACAGAAAGAAAATGTCAACTGAGGCACAGTTGCAATGGCCTGAAAATAGTCACATCTAGATGTCCAAAAATTACGAGAATTTCACATTTTAAACCAGTGAAATTCCCTTTTACTCACCTAGATTTCTATTATCTATTCCTTTTTTTCTTCTTTTTTTTTCAATCTAATTTAAAACAGTTAAACAAAGCCATCCGTTTTTCAAAAACGGTTAAAATTTAGCAAAAAAATCTTAATGACTCAGCCCTACTTTTTACACCCCAGGATAAAGTCCTCTGCAATACGGAAAACAGAAAATGGAAAAAATATCACGCAATTCACTGAAATTCACGGAAAACACAATTTTTTAGGCCAAGAAATTTCCGGTATCCCAGAAGGTATTCGCACTTTGCATACATAGATCTACATTTGATGACTCTCAGCGGAGAGAACAGAATTTCTGAGTGCACATGAAGCAATAAGTCATTGTTTTTCGGTCAGTTGTAAGTTGTCAAAATAAATATAAGAAGTAAAAAAATCATCCAAAGAAATATTCAGTTATGTAACTGAGACGAGACAGAATCATGTACGCGATGTAGTCGCACTTTTTGTCGCGAGTTCGCAAGAATCGGCTATGCTCGCTTCGCGATGGGGCTGTGTAGATCTACATGTATATACATGTAGTTATCCTCACTCATCCCGTGTACTCGGTCAATGAATTGATCTCGTCCTGCAAAAGTGACAAGTCTGTAACTTTTGTTTGTTACTCGACGGCATGCTGTCAACCTACGAGTCTGATAAGCGTTAGTTTTCTTCTTAAAATTCACCATTTTCAGTTCATTCATCAGATATGAAGCAGAAAGGGGAAAACCGAGAGCCTCAGGAACATTGCTGGTAAGTGAAATCAAAACTCCTGTTCTCTATTATATAGAAGATCTACATGTAAGTTAATGTATTTTCCTTTTGCGTCAGCAATTAGTTTCGCTATTCAAAACGCCGTTTTGACCTAAGATCTACAGGCATGACAGGTTGTTAATGTTCATGATGTTATCCTGTGTCCAACTTATGTTACAATGTATGTCACTATATGTGACAGAGAACACTACTTCCCTATTATTAGGCCTAACCTATTCTATTGTCAGTAATTTCCACTGTAGATCTAACGTTAGGTCTAGATCTATAGAGTCTAGAGTCGACTCTACTAGATCTAGATCTAGAGCTAGGCCTACAACAGTTAGGTGCAAGGTTATAACCTGGCATTCGTGTACTGTAAGTGAAACTTTTAAGCATGTTTAGACCTGTTTAGAATCTACTTTTAACACTGTCGTTAGTACGGTAAGCACTGGCGTAAATTCCGGGGGGGATGGGGGGGATATATCCCCCCCACTTTTTGGAGAGGGGGGGATGGCGTGTACAAATATCCCCCCACTTTTTAAGAAAGAAAATATATTTTAATTAATCCGTTAGTAAAATCTTTGAATATCTGTCATAAACAACAATCATATTTTAGAATTTCTATTTGAAAATGCGATTGAAAACCCAAAAAGTGGTTATTTTTGGCTCGCTCGCTTCGCTCGCTCGCAAAATAAATATTAAAATGTGTGTAGGTGGTCTGTGGGGGTCAGTGAGGGTGTGTGCTTATACTTAAGTGTGAGATCGACAGGAAAAAAAATCGTCAAAAAAGTCAATCATCCCCCCCACTCCTCAGAGTGGATTTACGCCGGTGACGGTAAGTCATGTAAGTGGTGGGGCCTGAAACATGATCGATATTACCGTCATGCGTCATTCCACACAGTCATGACTGACAGTGCGCTTCTCACATGATGATTAAGTTAGCGTGGATGTGTCTCTGGAAGAGGATTGCTGACCCAACCACACAGATTCAGATTCAGACAGAAATCCTAACACTAAATGGCAACAGTCAACCAAAATCCAAATGCCACATACACACCTGTAAAAGTGTAACACTCAGGGAGCCATTGGCATGATTGGTATGGTGAGCTGTGCAAATTTATGTGAAATGCTGCCCTCTATAGTTGGAGATAGAAATCACTAAAATAATCAACAAATTCTCGGAAAATGTTTGCTTTTTACACCCAGTATGATAACATATCCTATTTTCATTCCATTCCTTCAATTGGATCTAAATTATCTTCATGAAATGAATTTTGAGAAATCTTTTTCTGATCACTGCACTGCTCTTGTTCCTCTGTCCCAGAAATGTGACAGAGTACATTACTTTCCTATTGTCAGCAATTTCCATTGTACAGGCCTAATTCAGTGCAAGGTTATCTGATGATAACCTGGCATTCGTGCAAGTGGGTCTATGTTGGATCTAACGTTACACACGCCACGTTCTAAATGGGTAGATCTAACGTTAGGCCTACCCGTTAATTCTGAATGGGGTATGCACGGCCAAGTTCGGGGCGTCTGTAGCAACAACAGCCAAACTTGCCAACACACGGCCGAATTTCGAAAAGAAACACCCAAAGAAACATTCTTAACGATCCCAGAAAACGCACTCCCTAACTCTTGATACTTACAAAAATGATAGTCATCGACTTCCATCTTTGAAACTTTTCCAATTCACCCGATAGTTATCTGGACCTGAATTTATAATTCAGAGCAAAGAAGAACATTTTGGGTCGTGAAATTCGGACACGGTTGATGAAAACGAAATATTTATCTATACCTTATATACTAGGTATTAAATGACCGCAGATGGCGCTCCTTCTAACACATGACGGCACACTTCAAGCTATTAAAGAAAATCTGAATAAAGGGGGGGGGGGGGGGGGGGGGGGGGGGGGGGGAAATGGCACATGACATTATTGACATCCCAGTATAGCTTCCAAGGAGCTCAGGAGCTGCCATTTGGGGTTACTGCAACAAGTAACAACAACAACAACAAAAAAGCGTTAAAAAAAAAAAAAACTTTAAAGTTCAAGTAAGATCTGTGCACAGCGTGTAATGTGGATTAAGAGACTTCTTTGTGGCAATAATGACATCAAATGGAAACAAGTTTTTCGAATATATATTTTCAGAAAAGTAGGAGGAAGACTAATATTTCTTTGCAATTCAACTGCAAATCAATCAATATTAAGGTACCCAATCTCTACTTGGAATATTTGAATATCTGGGATTTTTTGCAAGAGAAGCACTTTATTGCCAAAGAAACACACGATGAAAATCAAATTATCTTTCACAATACTTTTATTGAAGGTAGGATATTTCCTTTTAATAAAAAAAAAAATATATGATACAAACATTTTTTTAAGTTAAACATCTGATTGACGCAGAAGGTATTATGAGATCAGGGGATTATTTTACAGGGAAAGCTTTAAATGTGGACGTAAGTTTCTTAATGATTTACACACCAAGTTGCCAGCTGCTTGGAAGATTAAAAAAAGAATAGATGATAATCTGAATGACACTGTTGATTTTTTCCAACATTAAGTTTACGATTCAAATAAAGTGTATTCTTTTGGATCCGTGTCTTCCGAAATGCTAACATTTTTATCAGTACAATACAGGATTCCTTTGTTTTTAAACCAGTGTTGGGTCCGAGACAGTCTCAGAAGAGACAGAGACCGAGACCGAGACAATGATCCCCGAGACAGAGACCGAAACATAGACACTTGTGTCCAGAACAGCCGAGACCAAGACCGAAACCGAGACCGAGACGAGACATATGAGACACACAATCACTCTCTCGAGACATGTTTCGAGACTGAGACATGTCTCAAGACACCCAACACAATAATGCGGGGGGGGGGGGGGGGGGGGGGGGGCTTACAGATGTGGGACCTTTGCCATTTTTGTAAACTAGTCGTTGAGCGCTTGGCCGTCATTCTGAATTTTGTTTACCTCTAGTTTCTCTGCGTATGTATTTTGGTATGTATTATCTGACTGTCATAAAAATAAAAAAATCTACAAACTGTATTTAAAGGTATTCAACTATGAATCTCTACTCTCTCTTTCGGGTTCTTGTTACTTTCAGAATGAAAACAATGTAATTTTATTCTACAGACTGAAGTAAATAACTCGTCAAAATTGAGCTCTTTTTCAGTGTCTCGCCGATGTCTCAGCCTCCGAGACACGAGACAGAGACCGAGACCAAAACATAATTAGCGTCCGAGACCGAGACGAGACACACAATCACTGTCTCGAGACATGTCTCTAGACCGAGACGTCTCAAGACACCCTGTTTTAAACATCCAGCCGGGACATCCAGACTAGAGGTATTAGTCTTAACTTTGGATAAGCCAGGAGTGGTGGGCTTATGTCGAAAGGGTACGCGCGCGTAGCGGGATGGGAGCGGGGAGGGAACGGGGATGGCCGCACCCTTTCGAGAGAAGCCCCCCCCCCCCCCTCGGGTGTCTCGAAAGGGTGGGTTGCTACGCATCCATTCCTGAAAACCGGGGGGGGGGGGGGCGCTTGTCTCGAAAGGGTTTGTTGAGTAGTCTGATGTATACCAGCCGTTTTTTTTTGTTGTTGTTAATGTAAGTTTAAAAAAAAGAAGAAAAATAGGAAGAAGAAGAAGAAGAAGAAGAAGAAGAAGAAGAAAAATGTAGGAAAGGAGAAAGACGGGTGGCTATCACCTGATGGAGGGGGGGGGGGGGTGTCCAACGATCCACAAAATATATGTGAGGGAAAGAATTCCCCTTTTCTGTCTGCTAGAATATTATGGTGGGATGCATAAAACGGGAAAAATGTATGCCCCACTCCCCCCCCCCCAAAAAAAGGGAATATGCATTTTGTTCATGAGTATTCTTACCAAGCCCCCTAAGCTCCGCCATTACCTTTCGTCCATTAGAAGCCGAAATAAGCCCTTCTAAATAATTCATGAGCTGTCATGAATTATGCATTTTGTGAGATGCTCCCCTTCACACAGCGTACCCACATGACAAATAGTACGCGATGCGAAACAATGCAGACATCAGCGCGAGAGGAAAGGTCAAATCGCATAATATATGTATTTATTGTAATTTTATTCACACATTGCGCGCTGCCCACGCAAGGAATGTAGCAAATCAACTTCGACCATTCTGATGCGCCAGTCAACGCACTTAAACTGGTTATCGATCACAAAAATGATAATAGTACGGGGGGCGGAGCCTCCGATCTATCATTCTTCTTTCTTGTTTACGTGACTGGGTACCCAATATCTGTATTAATTAACATTTTCTCCATGAAGGTCTGAACCCTCAAATGAATTACCTATCTGTTATAATTTCTTTCTAACTGTACTTCAGTCTTTGTGTACACATATTTAATTTTAAAATTCACTTTCATTCATTATCACATCCAAACATCCATTTATTTCTTTATTTTTTGTCTGAACCCTCAAATGAATAACCTATCTGTTATAATTTCTTTCTAACTGTACTTTAGTCTTTGTGTCCATAGATATGATTTTAAAATTCACTTTCATTCATTATCACATCCAAACATCCATTTATTTATTTATTTATTTATTTATTTATTTATTCATTGTTCACTGTCTTTTGTAATACTCCTTTCACCAGCCAATCTGGGAGGTGGGAAGAGATTATGAAGGTACTCTGATTGTGGAGAGAAGGGGAAAGAGGGCTCCAAAAAGAGGGAATAGAGGGGGAAACTGATCTGATGATGACAATAATCAAGTAGAAGAGAAATGGGAAAATATAGAACTAAAGAAATAATGATCACACATATTGCCCCATTTGCTGTACATTTTACTAAATCCATTTCTGCTCTCATACCCTTCAGTCTCAACTAGCTCATTCACAGATTTTACTATAAAAAATACTTCTTTTCTAGATATCCACTCTTTTTTACTCGGCACAGTTGTTCACTTTCTTTCTCTTGTAGCTTTGTTAGAGCAATTTAAATTTGACACATCACTTCCATGTTTTCACCTTCTCAAGCCTTCACACTTTCGGTTTACCTTCATGGCCGTACGCAAGTAGGGGGCAGTCCCCCCCCCCCAAAAAAAAAAAAATTCAACCCCCCCTTTTTTTTGTTTCTTATTTTTCCTTTTTTGGGGGGGGGGGGGGGGGAATGCCCTAAATTACACCCAGATCATTCTATTTCAATTCTACAAATGCAAAAGCTCCCACTCGGTCACTTTGTTCCCTCGCTTGCATATTTCCCTAAAAACTGAACAAATTCTTGCCCCCCCCGGAAAAATTCCTGCATACGGTCTTACCTTTAACAACCCTTCACATTGCACATGGAGGTACGGTGTATTCCCCCCCCCCCCCCCATAAGCATACTTTCTTAAGGGATAATATTTGAATACACAGTATTTCTTAAAATGCTGTAAAAACCGGTTAATCTTCCAGTGTTCAATGCATGTAGGGGTCTAAAATAAAGATAGGCCATTCAGTCATTTGCGGATGGTAAACTTTTAATTAGAATAATAATTTAATGATTCAACACATTTTAACTTCAAACATACAAAACTGAAGTTACCCCGATGTAACATTTGCAGGCATCTTGCCAATCTTCATAGAAGTCTAGGGGTTAATGAATTCCTACATTCTTTGATTTAGATTCCTATAAAGCAAATATAAAGTAAAAGCCTTTCTTCTCAATTCTAAATTTGAGATGGTAGTTGACATTGTGTCCATTTAATTATGTACACATATAACTCATGCAAGATGAGTTGACTTTAATCATTTAAAAAAAAAAGAAAAGAAATCCCCAAATATTTACTCTGTAGCTTTCATTTAATGTGATATTCAATGGGACATTTAGTGATAAATTATATCTCAAAATCATCTCTTGGAAAAAATCTTTGCTACTATCTGAAGAAAGCATTATCAGGGAGTAGATGTCATCTGCAGTCACCGTCAAGGCTGTAGTCTAGGTGACAGGAAGGATGAGCCAAAGTCATAATCCAGAACTCTGTGTAGAAAAAAAAACAACAAGAATAATAAATATATATCAGATGCATTTAATAAGGATTAGTCACACAATATTTAGACACCTGCAGAAGGACTAAAATGCACAAGGTAGGAGTGTGCAAGTGAAGAAATCCAGCTACACATATTTTGTCTTACAGACATTTTAAAATTTCAAGTTTCTGATGGCCCAACTGGAGCATACATGATGCAGACAAGATATAAAATGAAAAATACTTCTGAAGAAAACTAATGCTCATACGGTAATTTAGTAATAATTGGTAATGAAAGGGACTTCGAGTCACAAACAACATTGGGTGGGTCAGATTATGCACTGCATGATGTAATGTTACTGAAATCTAGTAAATGTAGGCCTTAATACATTTATTTTATAGACCACTCTATGAAACCAATTAAAGTACTTTGGTAAACTAGAAAATATCATCTATGACAGTAAATCACATCTAAGACTGCTTACACCTAATGTGGTCAATGATAATTAAGGGGATTGGTTACTTATAGCAGCAAACTTACTCTCAAATGTTCAAGTCATACATCTCGTAAGTTCCTCTCAAGATTTTTCAAGTCCAGTCTGCATCAATCACCTATGGCATCATACTACATTAAAAGGAAATTTTAAAAATATGACTGAATAGGGTCTCTACATAAGCTAAATAACCTACTGCATAATTATGTGTAAATGAGATAACCTTCAAACACATGAATGCTTTGAAATTGGGCCCGAAATTGGGGAGCACTGATACAAATTTACATTAATCTACACGATAGCGAAAGGCACATGGGAGTTTAAATCTAGATAACAATTTGCATTCATAACTAAAATTGACAACTGAAATTTTTCAGTTTCAATTCAGAACCCATACAATGAAAAATTAGTGTGCTGACCTGTTTACACACTATCTACATTTGGCAGTACATGTTGTCTATTGATGTGCATTAGGTGTCTCTCTCCCGTACAAAGGATTTCTGTGAAGTCTCCCCTATGTCAAGTTTTGTCAACACAGACAAATTTTGTTATGGAGGAACATGGGAGAGTGAAAATATTTACATGTGCAATGAAACATACTTTACAATATATAGTTAGAGGTATGAATTTGTGTTACCAGTCTCCTGGAAAAGTTAGTTGTTAGTTGTTAGTTGTTACCTGTCACTTTACAGGATTTCTGCTTCAGACTGGACTTGAAGTGACACGTAGTGGACATGTTGTGACATTCATCAGTAGAATTCTTCCAGCTTTCCAATATCTAAAGTTCTGTGTGAAAAAAAAATAAAATAAAATAAAAAGAAAATAAATTTAAAAATCAATATCACTGTACCAAGTTGTAATGCATTTCTGACTGAGATACTAAATTGAAATATACATGTAGTATTTATAGTTCTATCAAATTTTACTTATCCTTTCATGGTGCATCCAAGATTTTAGATTTCCTTCATGTAGAAATAGAAAAGCTTACCACTGAGTTACAAACATTTACATAATATGCCTGTAATCCACCCCCATAAAATGTTTTAGTTCTGCCACCAAAATAGAACAGGACTATTGTAAACTGCCATTAACCAGACTACAAAGAAACCATACATGTATTAAACAAGTGTCTGAATAGCCCCCCCCCCCCTGCCAATGAAATGATAAAAATGATTACAAACACTAAGAATAAAACTGAATAAATCAAATACATGGAATAGTATCCACACAGTATCATCTTCTGTCTACATGTATGTTCAGAAGGGGGTAGGGTGAGAGGGCTAAGTGACAGTTTGTCCAGATCTAGATCTACTCAAGATTTTAAGAGACTTCCAGAGGTTTAACTGTTTTAGCTCAACTTTTCAACTGAAGAATGTGGTCATTCTTAGGTAGATTCAACAGTTAGACATAGACTAATGGTCATTCAATAATTGTTTCAACTTCAAATTTTTGGAGTTTTCAAGAGCAACAAAATGGCAAAAGCATCAACCAGAATCGTTAGCCTAAATAATTACTACGCCCTACCAGAATGCCCTCAAATTCATTACTGTAATCATCATAATGTGAATAAGAAAGAAAAGTGTTCTGGAAAATTTTTGTCACCTGTCACTTCAGAGGATTCTCTGCTTCACCTGGGGCCTATACATGTATTACATGTAGTGATGTTCAGCTGTCGAATTCTTCCAGCCTTCCAGTTCCAATATTTCCATCTGTGGGAACAAAAAAACAAAAACAAAAACAAAAACATTACAACCAAGCAGATTGCAACATTTACCATGAAATATTTGATAGTTACTTCAAACTGCAGTCAGCAACATTTTCTATCTTCAGAAGAGGTGGGGTGAGACTGAGAGATTGAACAAGATTTCAAGATTTCAAGATGGTTATGTGCATAAATGAAAATAAATAACAGAGTCAACTTGATCCAACTTCCAAGTAGACCTATACAAGTGTGTCCAGATCTACTTTAGATTTTTTAACAGAATTTCTGATAACTGTTATTAATGTTAGATCTTGTAAACTGATGAATGTGGATAGTAAGACCTAGACTAAAGTAATGGTCACTCAATATTTATTTTAACTTCAAATGTTAAAGGCTTACAAGAGTTAAAAACACTGGCAAAATCAACCGAGGCCGTCGACGTATACAGTGTGTTCATTGTGTGCTCTCCAGTCTGCAATGCAGTGTCACTGTTCAGCGAGTCCAAATAACATTATTGATTTATCATTTAGATCTAACGTTAGCTCTAGTCTACACACACTAGCGATCTAGTAAAAATCTAATAAATTCTGCCGGAGTGTTCACTCACAAATTTTTTTTGTCTAATCTAGGTCTGAATTTGATTTTTCATGACGCCAAACTTCTGATTTGAACAATTTTAGATATCAAAACCGTTCAAGAACGATCAACGTGAACACCAGAATTATCATAGATGTCCCCCGGGCTAGCCCGGGGGAGCTACCTCGAGTACATGGTGCGAGAACGATACCCGCGGTCAATCTAGCTCATGACGATGAAAACCGAACTGTACGTTTGAGAGTACAATGTTTCTAGCTCTTTCGGAAACAGCTGTTAGCAATTATTTCAAATTGTAAAGAAATTATTGCAGATTAAGAAGAATAGCAACCATTTTGCAACAAATCGTCAAATTTCTTATATTTAATCATAATTGCAGTGGTACTCACCTTTTCTCTGTGAAGTAGAAACCTCTAACTTTGTGCGAGTAAGCATGTTATGCATGAATTTGCATAATTATGACGTAATTAGGTCAAATGAATAACCATATTTCGAGAACGATATTATCGAAATAAATACATATTCATTAGGCTATAATCCAATCAAAGGTGCTTATTTCGGTTCATGAATATTTAGAAGGGCTTATTTTCGGCTTCTAATGGACGAAATCTGGGCGGGGCTTAACCCCATAGGCGTAATGCTTTCCGCGTGTGCTGCTTTCTGTCTAGCTATATATTTAAAACGTTTCTCTCAAGAACGCAGAAGCAATCTTATGCACCCGCACACACACACACATGTACGCGCGGACATATACACTTGCAATTATATTCCTTCAGTTTCTTACTGTCGCAAATTAAAAATGGGCATGAGGCTGATTTCGTATTTTCAAAGGACAGATGAGGCGGAATAGAAAGTCACATTTCCATTTTATTTCAATTCAGCATGGAGGGACAACAACATGTACACTTCAAGCAATCAAGCAATCACAACCAAATATATTAGACAAGAAGTTTTGTATGTGTGCGGGTGCAGAAGATTGCTTCTGCGCCCGGCTTCTGCGTTCTTGAGCGTAAGAATACTCATAAACAAAATGCCTATTCCCTTTTCTTTGGGGGGGGGGGGGGGGGCATACATTTCTCCCGTTTTATGCATCCCACCATAATATTCTAGCAGACAGAAAAGGGGGAATTCTTTCCCACCTGTATATTTTGGGGATCCCTGCACCAGCCGCGGATTTGATGGGGGTGGGCATGGCCATGGAAGATTTTTTTGTTGTAATCTACCGACTAAAAAAAAAAAAAAAAAAAAAAAAAAAAAAGGTGTACATTACATTCCGGCAGTGAACCCCCAGGGGTGGGGGGATCCATTTTTTTTTTTTTTTTGCGTGTGTCGTAAAAACCATATTAAGGGAGTAGGCGTATCCTATTAAACATGGTGGTGGTGTGGCTTTTTATGTGAAGAAGGGCCTACAATTTGAAGTGGTAAAAAACTTGACTTATATATGACGGAAGCTTTTGAAAGTATCTTTATTGAAATTGAAACATCAACTGGAAAAAATATACTTGTAGGTGAAGTTTATAAACCACCAAACTGCAATTTAGCAGATTTTACTGACATCTTGTATTCTATTTTGGATTCACCTCGTATCAAAAATAAAGATTGCTTTATAATGGGTGACTTTAATATAGATTTGCTTCATTATCATGAAAAGCCACACTACCAGGAATTTCTAGATACAATGATTTCCAGTTCTTTCATTCCTTGTATTACAAAGCCCACTCGAATTTCCGATGTTTCCACAACGCTTATTGATAATATCTATACAAACACTAACTGTCATTTAGACCAAGGTATCATTGTTTCTGACATAACAGACCACTTTCCAGTCTTTATTTCTACCCGTCCCATTAACAGCTTTAAACCAAAGGGATCTAATTCTCGAGGTACACGTTTCATGTCTGAGCGTAACATTGAAAGTTTTAAAGAAAATTTATCTCATGTTGACTGGTCAGCAGTTCTCGAGGCAAGCGATGCAAATCATGCTTACAATAATTCTGTTGATATTATACAACCTTTATATAATCTTCATTTTCCCCTGCGAACATCATCTAGGTCAAATTACAAAAAGGTACCCCGTTCTCCTTGGATCACCAAGTCCTTACTGAAATCAATTAATAAGAAAAACACCCTTTATTATAAATATAAATCTTTAGGTACAATTGATGCCAAATCAAAATACACTACCTATAGAAATGTTTTAACTTCTGTTCTGAGGCAAGCCAAAAAGAATTATATTTTTCTCTTTGTTCCAAACTCACAGGAATGATATCAAGTCAACTTGGAAAATAATTAATAGTGTTTTAAAAACGGATAGAAAGAAAATAGATATTCATAAAATAGTCCATGAAGATAAAGAATTAAGAGATCTTCCAGATATTGCTGAAGCTTTCAACTCCTTTTTTGTAAATATTGGCCCAAACCTTGCTAATGATATTCCTACTACAGATAAACCCTTTCATTCATTTCTAACAAATCGAAATCCACAATCCATCTTTTTTTCACCGGTCGTTGAGTCTGAAATCATAAATATCGTTAATAATCTTCCGGCGAAGAAAAGTTCGGGTTATGACGACATTTCATATGATCTTGTTAAAAAAATTATTCATGCCATTGTCTTGCCACTGACACATATTTATAATCTATCTTTACAGGATGGTGTTGTCCCTGACAAAATGAAAATTGTTAAAGTAATCCCTATCCATAAAAAAGGAACAGAGGATGAATTAGGTAATTATCGTCCGATATCCCTGTTGACTTCTTTCTCCAAAATTCTTGAAAAACTGTCTACTCTCGCACTATGAAATTTCTTACCTGTTGTAACATATTTATTAACTCTCAGTTTGGTTTTCGTCAAAAACATTCAACTGTGCATGCCATAATTTTGTTAATAGATAAAGTTGTAAAGGCAATTGATAGCAAGTCGCACGTTGCTGGTATCTTTCTGGACTTCTCCAAGGCCTTTGACACGATCAACCATGAAATACTCTTATATAAAC